>CAJQZM010013234.1:0-12342 GCA_907164665.1 Colias nastes
TTTTTTTTTTAATACGCAATTCAACATTATTTCAACAAATATTTGTCTTGAAAAAGCCAATTATTTAATATGTATTCTTCAATTAAGTTTAATTATATAATTTTCACAGCAATTAATTAAATAAAAATACAATACAAATACCCCAGATAAATGTTATACCACTTTCTTTTCCTTTGTTCATGTCAACACAGGCGAAGACAAGGCCATACCTATATGTCAGGCGTCAGCTTTTATATAAAATTTTACATAAGGAACTATATGGATTCCCCTGAACAATATAATCGTAACAAAGAAATATGCGAGACTAGCTGCTGCCCGCAGCTTCGCCTGCGTGAAAAAGATTAATTTTCATGGTACAAACTTTCATCCCCTATTTTATCCCCTTGGGGGTAGAATTGATCAATATACTTTATTAGCGGATGCCTACGTCCTAACATATACCTGCTTGCCAAATTTCAGCCCGATCCGTTCAGTGGTTTGGGCTATGTTGATCACTATGTCAGTCAGTCACCTTTGAGTTATTACTATACATAGTATAATGCAAAGTCGCTTTCTCTGTCCCTATGTCCCTTTGTATGCTTAAATTTTTAAAACTACGCAACGGATTTTGATGCGGTTTTTTTTACTAGATAGAGTGATTCAAGAGGAAGGTTTTAGTATATAATTAATTTATTAGGTTTTAGACAAAGCGGGCGAAGCTGCGGGCGGTAAGCTAGTATATATTTAAGATGACGATTTAACATTTACGGAAACAGCAAATTAAAAAAACATGTCACTTAAACATTTTTCACTATAAAATGTGAATGATAATTAACTTTTTGTTTTGTATGTGTCGTCATTTTTAAGTTTTTTCCATATTAAAGTTTACACTGACAAATTGTTAACGAGTTCCTGCTTTTTTATAACAATGAATAAAAATAAATTGTTTTATTGTTGTTTTTCTTACAATAGTAATGTAAGGCGACATCATCACTACATATTATAAAACAAAGTCGCTTACTCTGTCCCTATGTCCCTTTGTATGCTTAAATCTTGAAAACTACGCAACCGATTTTGATGCGGTTTTTTTCATTAGATAGAGTGATTCAAGAGGAAGGTTTTAGTATATTATTTATTAGGTTTAGACAAAGCGGGCGAAGCCGCGGGCGGAAAGCTAGTCTAATAATAAATGAAAGAAAGAAGAAAGAAAGATAATTTATTTGACTCCACACAGTTGAAATAACACAATTAACACACAATACAATTAGAATATGACAATATAATTCAAACACAGTAAAATTAAAATATGATATGAAGCTAAGAAGTGGAGCCAAAAACGGTAGCCACTCAGCATAAATTGCAACGCAGTTGCAACACTGATTTTCAGTGGCCCGTCTTTTGGCGATTAGAGCGGCAGTACGTTCATAAATATAATATTATAATATAATATGAATTAATTAGGGCAAAAGGAGAAAATACATAGTTAAGATAATATAACATGACATAAATAGATAAATGTTTAAATTTAAATCATAATAACAAATACATAATATAGTGATAGACAGATAGATAATATACCTACATAATATGAAATATTTTTGAACCTAATGAAAGTTAAACCCATCACACAACTAAGGTTGGAAATTAAACTCCTGCAATAGATATTTTTTATATTTTTGTTTGAAAGAGTTTAATGAGCTGGAGTTTAATATTGGTGGTGGAAGATTGTTCCAACACTTAGTTGCGGAGTATTTAAAACTTCCCCTGAAAGCAGCTGTGACATTCCTTGGCATAGCTAATTTGCAAAATGAGGAACGGGTAGCATAAAACGCCGCTTAACGCTGCCCTCTCCCATCCATGCTAGCTTGTCATAGAGATATTTTGGCGCCTTTGAATGCGAATTGATTTATCATTCTATGCATGGTGTACCGTGTACCCATCGTAACAACAGATTTATTTTTTAGTATATGCTTAGATGTGATACTCTAAAGGTACTTTTCCACCAGTGTTTTTTTTTTATATTATACATAGTTTTTTTTAAGGAAACGTGCTATGGATGCGTGTTGTGGGTGTAGCTATGTATATATATTCTTTGGCATATTATGATATAATATGTAGTTAGATATAAGTTACATGTTATGTAAAATTTTAATTGTAATATTGACATGATTTTAAAAGAGCAACTATGGAGTTTATGCCGGTTCTTCTCCATAGATACTGCTTTCCGAATCGGTGGTAAATGTTGAAAATATGTTATAACGATTCGAAAGTGCTTCTAAAAGAAGTCTAATTGAATAATTAAATGTTTGAGTTTTTTTGAGTTTGAGTTTGAGTTATAGCGTATAGCGACGCATCTCCATAGCATATCACTGGTGGAAACGCATCCTAAGAGTGCATGCACGAAAAGAGACAGCTATTAAACGATAAAGTATTATAGCAAAGAGGTGTATCTGTGGGTGTATCAGATCAGAAGTAATAAACAGATAAATAGATAAAGAAATAGGTAGATAGCACAGATATAGATACAATTTTTTGGTTTCAAGTGCAATGTGCAATTTGAAAATTAGTAGGTACAGATAAATACTATCTCTATACTAATACTATATAAAGATATAGTTTACAACTTTCTTATTGCTAATAATAATTATTGTATTGTCACCGATTATTATACAAAGTTAAAATTAAATCTGTCCTTTAGTACAAGTGGGTCCAATTCGAGTCTTAAGGAATACTCCTTACAGTCGGAGTCAGTTACATACAAACATACGGGTGAAACTAATAAAAGCGTGTTAAAATACCCTGTTATCTATATTATCCATACTAATATTATAAATGCGTAAGTAACTCTGTCTGTCTGACTGTTACTCAATCACGCCTTAACTACTGAACCAATTTGCATGAAATTTGGTATAGAGATATTTTGATACCCGAGAAAGGACATAGGCTACTTTTTACCCCGGGAAATAGGATAGGTTTTATCCCGGAAATCCCACGGGAACGGGAACTATGCGGGTTTTTCTTTGACTGCGCGGGCGAAGCTGCGGGTGGAAAGCTAGTATTATGTAATGAATATTATAAAGCTGAAGAGTTTGTTCTTTTGTTTGAACGCGCTAATCTCGGGAACTACTGGTTCGATATGAAAAATTCTTACGGTGTTAGTTAGCCCATTTATCGAGGAAGGCTATATTATCATCTCGCTAAGACCAACAGGAGCGGAGCACTGCGGGTAAAACCGCGGAGCACAGCTAGTTTTGGATATTAATACACCAGACAGTTTTTTACAATGGCACATTAACAGTAAGTATATAATGTTTTAAGCGAAAACAGCCATATAATTTCACGGTGACTGCAAAAACAATGACTAACAACTACTAATTCCCAGACAAACAAAGCATTTGTTTTTATTAGAGTTTTGCTTTAAATTGTAGGATTTGTTTTTATCACATGCATTTTTATGTATGACTAGCTGTTCCCCGACGTTTTACCCGCAGTGCTCCGCTCCTGTTGGTCTTAACGTAATGATATATAGTTTATAGCCTTCCTCGATAAATTGGCTACCTAACAAAGAAAAAATTTTTCATATCGAACCAGTAGTTCCTGAGATTAGCGCGTTTAAACAAACAAACTCTTCAGTTTATAATATTAGTACAGCTGTCTCTTTGGTATGTATGGGAAAGATGCATTTCACATCTTCTTAAGATAATATTATAATATTGTTGTTCTAACGATGCATTTAAATCAAACGAGCGAATGCTCAATCTAACCCCACTATGTCAAATTCTTTTAGTGTAGAGCATTCTTTCGTTGTTCTTTCTGCGTTCGAAATTATTCTATGCAATGTTCTAATACTGAACAACACTGAATACGAGTTTTCGTTTACACTAAAAGGTCACGAAAGAATGCTCTTGCTCTAGCTCTAGCTCTATGTTCGTTTGATGTAAATGCACCGTATGAGAAAGCATTGTAAATTTTACCATACTGTGTATTCAGTATTCTGTTCATGATATCTTAAGGATTTCTATAAGAAGGACGAAAATTCAGTAGTAAAGTAGTCTAGGAGCTAATCCAGTCTATAATATATTTCTTTACTAAATTTCATACAGATCCGACCAGCTTATCACTACACATAAAACAAAGTCGCTTGCTCTGTCCCTATGTCCCTATGTATGCTTAAATCTTTAAAACTACGCAACGGATTTTGATGCGGTTTTTTAATAGATAGAGTGATTCAAGAGGAAGGTTTTAGTATATAATTTATTATGTTTTAGACAAAGCGGGCGAAGCCGCGGACGGAAAGCTAGTTTTGTATAAAACTTACACCAATACATTCTTATTTAAACGTTTACGTTTATCATTCGTATTAAGAGGAAAAGTCGTCATTACTTTCAATTTGTGAAAGGAAACATCATGTCCATTGTCCAAGAATAAAAAATTCCATGACATTTCATACAAGTTTCTGGGTAAATCCCTCAAAGGAAGTATCTTTCCTTGCAGTGAGATGATGATGTTTTTAAAGAAATTGTCTCGGTAACAGTTTTATAAAGAAAAATAACGATTACTAGCGGCATGGTATCGTCAAAGCAAAATTAACAGTAAAGTAGCCTATGTCACTGCTCTAGGTTCCTAACTCACTCCAGATACCAAAATAATACAATTAAATCGTTCTGTTGCGACGTGAAAGAAAGACAAATAAACACATTAGCATTTGTTATATTCGGTAATTATTTTTTTATCAAAAAACTAAACCGTCGTGAATTGGTCAGAACAAGTCTTTCAAATACAAAAATAATTTTCAAAATCGGTTCATCCAGTCAAAAGCTTGGAGGTAAAAAAAAAACAAAAAATACATAAACATAATCGAACTGAGTACCTATCTCCGGTCAAAAAGATAGTACCTAATAATGGTAATCTTAAGCCCTTTCAAAGCGTTTTTAAAAAAGGTTATTCTAATAAAATCAAATTATTTAATTAAATACTAGCTGCTCCGCGCGGTTTCACCCCCGTAGCTCCACTCCTGTTGGCCGTAGCGTGATGATATATAGCCTATAGCCTTCCTCGATAAATGGGCTATCTAACACCGAAAGAATTTTTCAAATCGGACCAGTAGTTCCCGAGATTAGCGCGTTCAAACAAACAAACAAACAAACAAACAAACAAACAAAAAAACTCTTCAGCTTTATAATATTAGTATAGATTTGAATGCAACGAAACCAGTCTCTTAAATATTGAACAAAATTCACGGTCAAATCAATAATTTATTCCTATAACTGTAACTGCAGGTTGGCCATTCAAAATAATGGCGCAGGCTAGTTTAGAAAACATTTAATTATATATTTCTTTTAATATTGCATAATATGAAAGACTATTATAGCGGTTAGCTCGGATTCGCTCGTGGTATAAAATCAGTTCAGCAGTTTTTGCGTGAAGGCGTAACAAACATACAAACTTTCGGATTTATAATATACTAGCTTTCCGCCCGCGGCTTCGTCCGCTTTGTCGAAAACCTAATAGATTATAATATAGTAGAGTCATTCAAGAGGAAGGTTTCAGTATAATATACTTCATCACTCTATGTATAAAAAAAACCGCATCAAAATCCGTTGCGTAGTTTTAAAGATTTAAGCATACATAGGGACAGAGAAAGCGACTTTGTATTATTGGTCTAAGATCCGAATATAGGTCGACCTTCACCGGCGTGATAATAGAATGAGACCAGCCTCGTGATTGAATTTTTTCTATTCTTTATAAATTTATATAGAATGAGACCAATTTTATAATAAATGTAGTCTATTAAAAAATCTATTAAAGATGGGTTGACTGAAAAAATCCTGGACAGGATATTTTTAGTTAATTATTAAAAAAATCTTTTTATTTTTTTAATTATGCAGTGTTGAGACAATAAACAATTTTGTTATAAAACAGCGCTCATGTTGATATATATTTTTTTTCTATCATCCCATCAAGTGAAAGTAACTGGTACGGACATGCCTGTTTATACCTGCCAACCTAGCAGTTTGTCCAGGTAAATATTAGAAAACCCTATGACTGCACATTCTGTAGGTTTCATACTTCAAGTCTATTATATTTTTTTTATTATCTTGATAAGTACTGCAATTAATTAAAAAAAAAATATTTTTTAAAAATTAATTAAAATGTCCTGTCCAGGATATTTTCAGTCAACCCATCTTTAATAGATTTTTTAATAGAGTACCTACATTTATTATAAAATTGGTCTCATTCTATTATCACGCCGGTGAAGGTCGACCTATATTCGGATCTTAGACCAATACTATGAAGTGATGTATTTAGCTTTTAGTCTAGTCATAAAGAACAAGTGATAGTGAAAAAGTTTCTAAATGTGCAGAATATACAGAACAATCGTCTTATATTTACCAAAAGTAACATGCCCTTATAAAACTCACTACCTGGGGCCGTATTATGACCTCTTATTTCCAGACAGTTTACGCCGTGAATTGAACTGACTGGCAAATTCATATTATGATCACAATAACCAGCCATGGTTAATTATTGTATAATATGTTACAATAATTTCCTAAATTCATTAACATGCCTACGTTGCATTTTGTTAAATATAATCTGCTAAATTCTTCTAAAAATGAAAATACGTTTTAGCATAATGGTGTAAATATGGTACAGGAAAATATCTTATAATTACAGATATGTAGTTAGATAAACTCAAAACTCAAACTCAAACATTTATTTATTCAATTAGACTTCTTCGAGAAGCACTTTTGAAACGTCATTACATATTTTAACACTAGCTGCTCCGCGCGGTTTCACCCCCGTGGCTCCACCCCTGTTGGTCGTAGCGTGATGATATATTATAGCCTATAAGCTTCCTCGATAAATGGGCTATCTAACACCGAAAGAATTTTTCAAATCGGACCAGTAGTTCCCGAGATTAGCGCGTTCAAACAAACAAACAAACAAACAAACAAACAAACTCTTCAGCTTTATAATATTAGTATAGATTTACCACCGATTCGGAAAGCAGTAGGTATCTACGGAGAAGAACCGGCAAGAAACTCCATAGTTGCTCTAATCATGTCAGTTTTACAATTTAATTTTACAAAATACATATTATGTAACATCATAATATATTATAATAAATTACGCTTGTTTCTTTTTACGAATCATGGAATATGTATGCCTGTAAGTTTGTAATTCTTTCAGGTAAAAGCAAATAATATTTGTAAGAAATATGATACAGAGATAAATTATAGTCTTGATTAGCACATTGGTTTTTTATCAGGTAGCTAGCGAGTAAAACCGCAGGCTCTAACTCGTAAATATGTATTATTATTAGCAGTCAATGAAAACCCCGTGTAATTCCCGATTCCGTGGGATTTCCGGGATAAAACCTATCCTATGTGTTAATCCAATTTACCCTCTATATGTGTGCTAAATTTCATTGTAATCAGTTCAATAGTATTTGCGTGAAACCTCTCTCCGCCTACTCTCCACTCCGCCTCTTGACGCGATTCCCGGTGGAGACGAAGAAAAAAATATCTCGGTCTGGCAGGACACAGAAGGCTGATCACCTACTTGTCCCTAAAGAAAATCGATCAGTGAAACAGACGTATGCATAACGCATCTGCCCCTTACCCCACTTGGGGACACGGGACTTCAATTTAATATTAAAATCTCTACTATATAGTAAAATAGTCAGGATAATACATACATTACATAGAGATGTAACTCAGTATAGATATAGTTTAATTTATTTAATTTTTATTTTTATTAATTTTAATAGTTTTTAAATGGTAGTTTTTCTAGGAAATTAGATCAGTAAATCAGGGTTTACCCCTGCAGATTCTTACAGATTCGTAACCTATTTGTAATATTTGTATTATAAAAGACTAGCATTCCGCCTGCGGCTTCGCCCGCGTTTTCAAAGAAAAACCCGCATAGTTCCCGTTCCCGTGGGATTTCCGGGATAAAACCTAGCCTATGTTACTCGTGGATAATGTAGCTTTCGAATGGTGAAAGAATTTTTAAAATCGGTCCAGTAGTTTATGAGCCTATTCAATTCATACAAACAAACAAACAAAAAATCAAACCTTTCCTCTTTATAATATTTGTATAGATAAATTAACTCTTGAATGTTTAGATTATTCAATTAAGTTGTAAAGATTAATTATTATTTGTATCGTAAAAAGTTAGCAACCTTTGACAAAATAAAGGATGTACTCTTTCTCAAAATTTCCGTATTATAATATATTCATAGTAATTTATAAAAACATTTGTACTTGACACGTCTCGTATCTCTTGAGTTTCATTTAAAAACATTAATACTATGAAATAAAAAATGAATTACTAAAACCTGCGTTTAAAAAACATGCAATTACTTAGTTTCTTAATATCTTTAAGGTAATAAAAAAAAAGTTCCAGGATATTTTATAAAACGCTGTAGTACCAAGGTAAGTAAAGCTTCATCATCAGCCCATATACGTTCACACTGCTGGGACACGGGCCTCCTATGTGTACAGGCCATCATCCACCACGCTGGCCAAGTGCGGGCAGATGTCACATGCACCATGCTGGCCAAGTGTGGGCACATGTCACATGCACCACGCTGGCCAAGTGTGGGCACATGTCACATGCACCACGCTAGCCAAGTGCGGGCAGATGTCACATGACGTCGAACATTTGATGTCTTCGACAAGCTGGTTTCCTCACGATGTTTTCACTTCATAAATTGGAGCAGTGGTAATGTAGAGATTAATTGAATATTTTTTGACACGCTCGTAATGAATATCTCAAATTTTGAATAAAGTCCTAATAAAATTTGTTAAGTAGCTTAGGATTTAATAACGCACAAACAACAAAACATATTATTACAGATAAATACTTAATTAAATATTGATACACTATAATGACATAACATTCATAATATAATACATAATATCGACATAATTACTTCTATAATAAACTTATTACACTTCAGAAGTCTAGGCATTAATCATGTTCTATCATTAAACTAGGTAATCTATAAATTAATATCTGTGGAATTTTATTAATCATAAAATTATAAGAGAAGTTCAAGATTAGATAAATTATTAGTTTTTAATCGATAATATCTGCAACACAAAAAAACTAGATTTAATTTTGTTTTAATTTTCAGCAGTAGGTAGGTAAATTTTCATGGTACAAACTTTCATCTTATATTTTATCCCCTATAATTTCTACCCTAATTCGTTAAAATCCTTTCATAATGAATGCCTTCATAGCTATCTGCATGCCAAATTTCAGCCCTATCGGTCCAGTAGTTTAAGCTGTGCGTTGATACATCAGTCAATCAGTCATCTATCCGTTTTATATTATACTAGAATTCCGCACATGGCTTCGCCCACTTTGTAGGAAACTTAACAAATTAATTACCAAAACGTTCCCCAAGAACCACTCTATCTATTAAAAAAAACTTCATCAAAATTCGATGAGGAGTTTTAGAGATTTTAGCATAAACAGGGACAGACAGCGACAGCGTCTTTGTTTAATACTATGTACTGAAGAAGATAATTGTAAGATACAAGATATTCATATTTTTTATATTTATGCTTGAAAATGACGCGTCATCTACCAATGACGTGCCTTCTCATTTGAGACTGTCACATAAAAACTTATTTATAATATTGAATTTCATCATAAATAATATTCTTCTGAAGCGTAGGTAATTAATTTTCATTTCGGTTATATTATTATTATTGTTTATATTGACTTGTAGATTATAAAAATTCATTAATAATATATACTTCACTACATAGTATAAAACAAAGTCGCTTTCTCTGTCCCTATATGTCCCTTTGTAATTTGTATGCTTAAATCTTTAAAACTACGCAATGGATTTTGATGCAAATTTTTAATAGATAAAGTGATTCAAGAGGAAGGTTTTAGTATATAATTTATTAGGTTTTAGACAAAGCGGGCGAAGCCGCGGGCGGTAGGCTAGTAAATAATAATTATCTACGTATGTAACCAAAATGTAAAGTTATAAAAAAGTGCATAAAAATGCATAAAAAATTATAAACTGTGGGAATTGTTTAAATTACTCAAAATTTATTATGTAGACGCATTTATAACAAAAATTACTAGAAACTACGAAATCAAAAACTTAAAACACTGTATATTTTAATAATTGGTATTTTCCATAGCCTAGGTTCCTTTATAAATGTGTTTATTATACGTATACATACACAAAAAACATATTAAATTAAATTTTGTTAAAGTTTGTGTATTAACTAATCGGTTTCCCGCAGACAAAATCGCGGACAGAGCTAAGTATTTCTAATTTCTATAGATCATGTGTTATTCTGATACATCAGCTACACCACTGTACAATATCATCAAAATCGGTTCAGTGGTTTTCGTGTTAAAGAGTTACAAACATACTCACAAACTTTCACATTTTATAATATTAATAGTACCTACTAGAATGGTAGGAGATGGAAGGTCAAAAGCCGACCTAGACATAGAGAAACTACATTTAGAAAGATAAAGTTACTTTAGACATGTCTGACAAAGAAACAATAGCGTATAAAATATTCAGTAAAAATATGATAAACTGTGCGAAAGAAAATGAATTATTTTGATTTTGAAGTGAAATTTTAAGTTCCTTCTTTAGGCGTGTTGAGAGTAAAATTTCAAAGTCGCGTCATGGCAATACTGTCACGCCATGGAGAAAGGCGACGATTTTGGTATCTTTGAATCTTGTCAAAGAAGACTTCTGACACGCGTGCAGCACTGCCAAGTATCATCAAAATCCGTTCAGTGGTTATCGCATCAAAGTGTAGCAAACATCAAACATACATTCATACAAACTTTCGAACGAGATCTTTACAATATATGTACCAATATATGTACCTACTAGCGACCCGCCCCGGCTTCGCACGGGTGCAATGGCGGCCGGCCGGTACCGCCGCAAACGCTACGTCCCGCAATTTTTAAATCTGTAATATCTTCGAAAATATTCACTTAAATCATACGGTATAAAGGGCCATATAGATCTATATTAAATGAACAATGTATTCAAGGTATTTAATTGGTTAAGGATTAATGCTGTATTGGTTAAAATCGCTTCGAAAATTAACCATTATTTGTCGTAAAAAGTAAATGACAAAAAAAAGTTATTGTGGGTTATCCATAAGAGATAGACATATACCATCGCGGACTTTTCTGTATACCTTTTCAATGTGTATAATACTTAGTACATTATTTTCATAAAACTCGTAGGGTTCAGCCTGCGTTTGCAATGTAAGCGGAAAAAATGTAATTTTTTACGACATCACATTAGAAACCTCAAAAATAACAGTACTTCTCCACTATTTGATGGATGTTATTATACATATAAACCTTCCTCGTGAATCACTCTATCTATTAAAAAAAACCGCATCAAAATCCGTTGCGTAGTTTCAAAGATTTAAGCGTACAAAGGGACATAGGGACAGAGAAAGCGACTTTGTTTTATACTATGTAGTGATGATGATACTGATCTAACAATTTCGTTATAATTGTTAGATCAGTATAGGTACATCTTAGAGGTACATATTATATTGGTAGAGATCTTAAAGTAATAAATAGCTATTACAAATTGTTAACGACGTTTAAACTTGAACTCTACATTGTAGAACTTAAGTTATCCATACTTATATACTTATTATTAATTAATTAAAATATTATAAATGCGAAAGTAACTCTGTATGTCTGTCTGTTAATCAATCACGCCTAAACTACTGAACCAATTTTCATGAAATTTGGTATGGAGATATTTTGATACCCGAGAAAGGACATAGGCTACTTTTTATCCCAGAAAAATGACGCAATCCCGGAAATCCCACGGGAACGGGAACTATGCGGGTTTTTCTTTGACTGCGCGGGCGAAGCCGCGGGCGGAAACCTAGTATGCTATAATTGTATGTACAACTGAACGAAAACTACAATAAAATTATAATCAACGAAATTTAATAAGTATCGTGATAATTTGAACTCTACATTGTAGAGCCGAGAAGTTGTAGGTCGAATTTTCTGTAAAACTAAAAAACTGCTTGCTTGCTTCCATGTAAACTTCCCCGTATTGCCACGGCAAATCTTAAAGAATAATAGCCAACTGCGTAGAAAATATTATAGTAGGTGCAGCAAGCGCGGAAACACAAGTTCAAAATTTTTTTACAAAATAATATCCTAGTAATAATCCTACTAATAAATGCGAAAATTTGTGAGGATGGATGTGTATGTGTATGTTTGTTACTCTTTCACGCAAATACTACTGAACCGATTACAATGAAATTTAGCACACACGTAGAGGGTAACTTGGATTAACACATCGGATAGATTTTATCCCGGAAA
>CAJQZM010013235.1:0-14365 GCA_907164665.1 Colias nastes
CTTTAAAATTTTTCTAACTTCAAAGTGCGGTGCCAACTTCCCGGAGGTTATTAATTTATGTCGAAGAGAAAATGTGTAATCACTTAGGTATTGTAAATATTTGTTGTTTGTATGTATTGTAAATATAGACCTCCGTCTTACTTGCTCTATAATATTGTCTTCTCACTTAGGTCTTGACTAGATCAAAACTGTTGCTTAGGTTCATTTTATAAAAATATAATGCTTTCTTTTTTAAATACTTTAAAATTTGTCTTGGTTTTTATTATTATTTATAAGGAAAAGTAACGAGACCCACTGAAGTAATGGTTTTTAGATCTATATTAATATGATATTAATGAATCAATTTCTGTCATACATAATTTATTTTTATCATTCCTTCGGTAAAATAAATTAATTACTATAAATTATAAACATTTTTTTTAATATAGAGAGATTCATAGGATGTGAAAGTTCCCAACTTCTTGTAGAGGTACCTACTTAATCCTATTTCTGAGATTATTGTTAGATAGATTTTACAAACAATCTAGTTAGTAACTACAAGTACTAGTTGAGAACTAAATGGCTTAATGGATTTATATAGTTTTCAAATAAGTTCTCTCAATTCTCATATTTATACAAAATGCTATAAGGATTGGAAAGGTTTAGGAAAAGTATACTGCATATAATACCACTCATGGTAAGAAAAAATAGCATTCACACATTAAAATTGATACGCTTTTTACAATAAAACACATTCAATAATTTATCAATATTATTTATTTGTTCAAAAATTCACTCTCCATAAGAAAAGAGTTGAATATTAAACCGGTTGCATCACTATTTCTAGATATTCGTTTTTCGAAGAAAGTGAGTTTAGTCATCTTATTCATCAAGTGTAAGATATTGCAAAAACAACACAGCATAAGAAATCGTAATACAAAAAAGACGAAAGGCTAATTTTAAATTTATTGGTAATATACCGTAGATATGCAGCACGTTGCTTTTCGCGTCCAACAACATCAATATACGTTCAGCATTTTGTTTAGATTCATCTGAAATTATCAAAATGATTAGTGTATCTATACTGATATTATAAAGCTGAAGAGTTTGTTTGTTTGATTGTTTGTTTGAACGCGCTAATCTCGGGAACTACTGGTCCGACTGAAAAATTCTTTCGGTGTTAGATAGCCCATTTATCGAGGAAGGCTAGACTATATATGATTACGATAAGACCAATAGGAGCGGAGCAATGCGGGTGAAACCGCGGGGAACAGCTAGTCATGAATAAATATGCATATAACAAAAAACATTTTTATAATAAATATCCATTCCATAGCAATATATACTTGGAAACTATAAGTTAAGTAAATCCTGTTTAGTGCACAAACGAAAGTAATTTATATTTTAAAAATTTACAAAATAATAAAAAAAAACTCCACTGATCTTGAGAAGCATAGACTATATTTTTGTGATTCATTCGTAGCTCATCTAGTTATTTGTATAATTACTAATTAACTTTACCATTTATTGAACTATGTGCTTTAATCATAAGGCAAGCGTGTTTTGTTTCCTTCAGCTTTGAATTTAATAAATGCCCTATGAATGATACAAGAGCACATCCCAGAAGCAGAAAAATTGTGATAATAATCACTAGCACTACAATCATTTTTCGCTCAATTAACTGGAATAAATAATAACATACATTATAAATTTAAATTCGCAAAATAAGATACCTACCTACCTATTATAAATTAATAATATTCAACCACGTATTGATAATAATTTTAGATTTTACAAGAGATTGATAGGAAGGAAAAATTCTACTGTATGTATTTTCTACTTGACTTTTGTATTGAAAATCTTTAGAATTTTCTGCTTTTGATGAATCCTTGACTAGTTAGGGCAAAAAATATACAGACGTTCAGATAACACAAAACAATTGCTGAAATTAAAGTTTTTATGAACTAACAATTCACTATCTTGTTCATAATAATATATTATTACTAGCTTACCACCCGCGGCTTCGCCCGCTTTGTCTAAAACCTAATCATCACTACATAGTATAAAACAAAGTCGCTTTCTCTGTCCCTATGTCCCTATGTCCCTTTGTACGCTTAAATCTTTGAAACTACGCAACGGATTTTGATGCGGTTTTTTTTAATAGATAGAGTGATTCAAGAGGAAGGTTTATATGTATAATAACATCCATTAAATAGTGGAGAAGTACTGTTATTTTTGAGGTTTCTAATGTGATGTCGTAAATAATTACATTTTTTCCGCTTACATTGCAAACGCAGGCTGAACCCTACGAGTTTTATCAAAATAATGTACTAAGTATTGTACACATTGAAAAGGTCTACAGAAAAGTCCGCGATGGTATATGTCTATCTCTTATGGATAACCCACAATAACTTTTTTTTGACATTTACTTTTTACGACAAATAATGGTTAATTTTCGAAGCGATTTTAACCAATACAGCATTAATCCTTAACGAATTAAATACCTTGAATACATTGTTCATTTAATATAGATCTATATGGCCTTTTACACCGTATGATTTAAGTGAATATTTTCGAAGATATTACAGATTTAAAAATTGCGGGACGTAGCGTTTGCGGCGGTACCGGCCGGCCGCCATTGCACCCGTGCGAAGCCGGGGCGGGTCGCTAGTAAATTATATATTAAAACCTTCCTCTTGAATCACTCTATCTATTAAAAAAAACCGCATCGAGATTTAAGCATACAAAGGGACATAGGGACAGAGAAAGCGACTTTGTTTTATACTATGTAGTGATGATGAACAAGATAAGATAATATATTATGAAGAAGATAGTAAATTGGATAACTTTAGTTTTCTTAACTTAAATATTGTTTTCATTGTAATATAAAAAAATACTTACTATATTTCGAAGAAACGAAGTAGTCATTTGGACCATGCAAGATATCCCAAACAACACAATTGTAAACCCGCTGAAAAGCTATAAAGAAAAATAATAATAAAATGGGTATCTATAAACTGAAAATATGACAACAATTTTATTCAAGGAATATAATATGATAATTCACAATATTGCGCGCAATACCTTACTCTTCAGTAATAAATATGTATGATTGTTCTCTGTTGCAGAATTTTGTCAAAAAAGGTGAATTATAATGGGCCAAAGAAGAAATAGACTAAAGAGGTGAGAGTTTGCTTTTTTCAAATTCAAATTCAAATTCAAATTATATTTATTTGCATGAATGTAGTTACAAATTATAGATGTTTTAATTACAATATTATGTGGCTAATACATTCTACCCATTGATTGGGTGTGCAAATATTAAAAAAGAAAGTTGATTAGTCTAATTATTTAAATGTACACACAATTCAATTTTCACAATTACGCGAACGCACTACGATTTACACGATTATATCACACACTTATCACACACAATTCAGTTTACACTACTTCAAAGTCATAAATTCTTCAATGTCATAAAATTGTTTTACCATTAACCAGTTCGTCAGTTTATTTTTGAAAAGATTTACTGGTAGTTCCTTGAAATTGTCCGGTATTTTATTATATATTTTAATAGCCATAAATATTACACTGTTTTTAGCTTTGTTGATTCTACACGTTGGGAAATGTAATTTGTTTTGGTATCTTGTCAACATATGCGAATTTACTTCTCCTTTCTTCTTAAAGTATTCCGGGTGATATTTTACAAATAAACATACTTCTCTTATGTACATGCAAGTTAAAGTAAGGATCCGTAATTTACTAAACAGAGGTCTACAACTGTCTCTTTGGTTCAAACCGCACAAAGCTCTGATACATTTTTTTTGTGAGACAAATACCTTCCGCACATCACAAGATTGTCCCCAAAGAATGATTCCATACGAAAGTACAGAGGAAACGTAGGCATGATAAGCATTTATTGCTGCATTCATAGAAACAGTATCTCTTAGACGCCGTAATACGTAAACGAAACGATTAATTATTCTGTCACAAACGTAATCAATGTGTTTGTTCCATTTTAGACCTTCATCCAACAAAACACCCAAGAATTTATGATGATCTACTTGTTCTATTACTTGGTTATCACACTTTATATTTAAACTCAAACTCAAACTCAAACTCAAACTCAAACTCAAACATTTATTTATTCAATTAGACTTCTTCGAGAAGCACTTTTGAAACGTCAATACATATTTTAACATTTACCACCGATTCGGAAAGCAGTATCTATGGAGAAGAATCGGCAAGAAACTCCATAGTTGCTCTTTTAAATCATTTCAGTATTACAATTTAATTTTACAAAATATGTAAGTAACTGTACGTATATATTATCATAATATGCCAGAGAACTGTCCTGTGGTTTTTACGCGACAACCCTCCATGGGTTTTTATCTTCCATATATTCCTTAATGCTGTAATAGGCTCTCTGAACTAATACGTTTTTTACATAATTTTTAAATTTAGTACTACTAAACTCTTTAATACTATGAGGAATTCTGTTGTAAAAAAGTATACCTTGGCCCATAAATGAATTTTTAACTTTGGCTAACCGGTAAAACGGCATTTCAATTTTATTTCTGTTCCTTGTGCCATAACGGTGTCTATCTCCTACTTTTGTGTGTAAGTCTGCGTTTTTGTGTACATATAAAATATTATTAAATATATACTGTGATGGTACAGTGAGGATACCAGTATTCTTAAAGAGATCTCTTAGTGAGTCCCTAGCACGTAAATTATATATAGAGCGTATGGCTCTTTTCTGTAATATAAATATAGTTTCTATATCTGCAGCCCTGCCCCATAGCAGAATTCCATAGGACATAATGCTATGAAAGTAGCTAAAATAAACCAATCTAGCCGTGTCTTCATCGGTGAGATGCCTTATTCTTCGAACTGCATATGCAGCTGAACTAAGCTTAGCAGCGGTGGTGGCAACATGGGCCCCCCATTGTAGCTTCTCATCTAGTGTCAAACCAAGAAAAACAGTAGAATCCACAGGGTATAATACCTCCCCGTTTAAAATAATATCCCTTTTCACCTTTTTTACATTTGGAAGGATAAATTCTACACAATTGTTTTTTTTTGCATTTAATAATAAATTATTAGCAGTGAACCAATTGGATATGCGTAAAAGAGCAGAGTTTACTTCGTCAACATTTGTGTCATGTCTATCCACATTAAATATTAATGAGGTATCATCTGTAAACAGTACTATTTCACACATATCCTGCAAATAATAAGGTAGGTCATTAATATATACTAAGAACAAAAACGGTCCTAAGATAGATCCCTGCGGAACACCTATGTTAATCGGCGCACCGCGAGATTTCTCTCCATTAACAACAACGGTTTGTACCCTGTTCTGAAGATATGAAGCTATGAGGTCCTGAGATAAACCTTTAATACCATAAAAATTTAGTTTCCTTAATAGAGTGGTATGTTCTACACAGTCAAAAGCCTTAGAAAGGTCGCAGAATATCCCTAAAGCATTCTTTGAATTTTCCCATGCTTTATATATATGCGACAAAAGAGCTATTCCAGCATCAGTGGTAGAGCGCCCCTTTGTGAAACCAAACTGTTTGGCGTGCAGTAAACCATTTGATACAAAATGACTACATAATTGGTTTAAAATTAATTTCTCGAAGACTTTGCTCAAAGTTGGTAAAATGGAAATTGGCCTATAGTTATTACAGTCTTCTTGGTCACCACTTTTAAATAAAGGAATAACTTTACTTAACTTTAATAAATCAGGGAATATACCACTGTCACAACATTGATTAAATATAAACGCTAAGTGGTTAGCAATGTTTTCTATAATATTATTTACTAAATTTACAGACATTCCCCAGAGATCACATGTTTTTTTTAAGTTCAATGTTTTAAAAGTTTTAACAATTTCCTCTGCAGTCACATGTCGCAATTCAAATAATACATTACACTCAGCAACATGGTCCCTCAAGTAGGACTCCGCAAGCGCTGATGACGAATTTAATTTTTCGGTAATACTAGCAGGGACACTACTAAAAAAATCTTCAAAAGCAAGCGCAACATCAGCACTTTTGTCAATGACCCTACCAGCATTAACAAGTTTTATGGTACTATTTGATTGGCTTTTGCCCATTTCACCATTAATAATTGCCCAAACCGTTTTAACTTTGTTATCAGGAGTTGCGTATTTTATCTCTGACATACAAGCACTTGGCAGTGAAACAGACTTTTTTAAAAGTTTTTGAATAATTTCTAACATAATTAAGAAAAGACAAGTCTTTGTTATATTGCTTCATGCCATATAACTCATATAAAACGTTCCTGCATCTGTGTATACTAGGTGTTGCCCATTGGCTAAATGGTAAATCCTTGGTAATACTTAAAGATTTAACTTTAAAGATTTTTTCAAACTCATTATGAATTAAATTAAAAAGATTTGTAAACATTTCACAAGGATTATTATGAAAGGATTGATCATTCAGGCCAGGCAATTTATTATTAATATTATCTCTAAATTTTTGAATGCCTTTTTTAGTTATAGGCCTAACATTAATTCTTTTAAATGTAGGTATGCAATCCCATTCAAAAACTACTTTCTGGCCACAGTGATCTGAAGTCAGTGTATTGAGAATATTTTTTTCTAAAAAGTTACAATCACAGTAAACATTATCTATACAAGTTGCAGAACTAGGTGTAATTCGTGTGGGTTCATCAAAAAGTTTATATAAATTAAATGATTGAAATAAATTAACTATTCGTGTTGCCGTTTGTGTGTGTGAAAGTAAATCAATATTAAAGTCTCCACATACTATAACCTTCTTTTCACTTCTGCTAAAACGCTTTAGTATTTCTTCCATGACTGTCTCAAACATAGTATAGTCACTGGAAGGAGGCCTATAAACGCAAACAATAATGTAAAACTCAAGTTCAACACAGGACAGTTCAATGGTGCGTTCTACAGATAGACTAACAATGTCAGTTCGTTCTTTGCATTTTACACTATTGTGTACAAAAATAAGAGAACCTCCATGAATAGCATGTTTCCTAAAGTATATACTTTTTAACTCATAATTATCAACATTTATTAATAACTGACATTGTTTAAGCCAATGTTCTGTTACACAAAAAACTTTAATACTATAATGATTTAAGAATAATTCTATTTCTAATAATTTGCTAGCCAAGCCTTGAATATTTTGATGTACAATGGAAAAAGGCTGCTTAGCTGTTGTCTTATATACTAGTTTAAATCTAGCTTAGGGCTAAATTTACTGTCAACACTTAACCTAGGTTGGTGTATATAATTACTACTACATAGAATTATAGTAGATCGATGGTCTGATACCGAACATGTACCAGACTGGTTAATATTATATGCTATTAACATAGCAAGTTCTCGCTTATATCTATATGGCAGATACACTGTATTCTTTGTCAAACAAAAAGATTTTGTACAAGAATTAAGGTCAAAATATATAAATGCATCACTATGATGATTTGTTAAATTATATAATTTTAAGTTAATATTAAAGATAAATTTATTTTGATTTTGTGTCAAACCAGGCAAATATGGTAATGTACACAACATGAATTTGCATTTTGTCTCACTACTAATTTTCAACATTTTTTGAAATCCTATATCAATGTCATGTTTTTTTAAATTAAGACTATCTCCATATAATATAACAACAATATTATTTTCATTAAAACTAAAATTATCTAATGAATTCATGATATATGTAAATGAACTATTAGGAGTACAAAAATTAGTTACTTTATGCCCTAAGTTGTTAAGCAAAGCGCCAAATCCCTGACCAATGTTATCTGACAACACAATAATTTCCTGCATGGAAAGATGTTTTGTATTACTAGATGAAATTGTTGCTGTGGATGGAATACTATGCATGTCAGTGCAGTCAATGGGCTTATGGGGCGACGGTTGCTCATTGTCACTTATGGAACACTTTAGGTTTATTTTGGAGCAATTCTTTGTATGAAATTGAATTATTTTTGTTTTTAATAAGTTAATTTTAAGATTGTTGTCTTCTAACCATTTTACAATATTTTTAACTGCTTCATTTATATCTCTCTCGTACGTTTCCTTTGGTGAAGAGGTTGAAATATTATTAGGACTAAAACTCACCGAATGTTCGTAAAGGTCTTCAAAGATAAAGATGCAAGTCAGTATTCGATGAATGCCGTAAACGAGTTTTGTTATATCTTTTTCAGATTTGATCTCTGTACATTCTTTTAAAGTATAGACTTTATCACTCGACTTAAGCTCACTTTTGTGATTGATTAGGAGCTCATTAAGTTCTTTTGAAATAAACTCTATTCTTCTTGTAATAAAGTACACAATTATCATAAGCAATAGAACTTCATTCAGTACACCGATCATTGGATAATGAATTGCCAGTGCTGAAGCACAAAATTCCGTCATATATTGAACGTGGATTAAATAAATCCACGCTATATCGAGAAGTAGCACTAGTAAGAGGGCCGATCACAAAAAATTCGATAGTCTTTTGTTATCTTGCCTCAAATCGGCTCCAAGAATTCTTTCAATTTTTTGTAGCTCCACGAAAAAATTTGCAACCTTTTTCCCGTTATTAAAATGATTTTTGTAGTGAAGGACTATTATTACAAGACCGCATAGGACAAAATTTAATCTTATGTAGATTTCGACATCACGGACTATTTCTTTGAACTCACAATAAAAATATAAACGTATTAACGAAACAGGTACTAGGAGCCAAGCAATGACAGAATATGCTGTATATAGTTTGGGAAGTGGTGTGACGAATCTGTACTTCATTTCAACTCTTGTGTAAGCAAAAATGCATTGGTAATAGGAATACCACTGAAATATATCCACAAACTCTGGATCTAGCATATCTTCTGATAAGTTAGTATCTCTTTGCATTGTTACCTGTCCGAGTATCAGCAGCTTAATGATAGTTTTACTGAAACTCATCCATTAATCTATTAATTCCAAGTCTCTAGAGGTTCCATAATTATAGAGGTCTATTCTATTAGACTAAATTATTATTAAAAATGTATTAGGCAAAAATTCTGTACATTTGAAACAATTTTTGGAGAGTGCGCTAATATTGTAAATTGTACGCTTTATTCGTGAGCGTAAATTGTAATTGTAAGCTTTTAGACCTAAAGCTGAATTTAATTTTTTTCTGTCGGTCTGATTGTCGTTAACAGATTGAAATGTTACTCGGCGTAATTTTGCTAATATTGTGTAACACCTACGCCTCCCTCGAGGTTACATCATTGTTCTCTCATTTATATTTTTATTTAAAAAATTTCTTCCATACCCTGAACATGTTTAAATATCATAAATATCACACGACGTAGGTCGTCTACCTCACCACCTACTTCTATGAAGTGCTACAAACACTTCCTAGTTTTAGTAAATACTAATTTGTAATCACATGACATCTCAATACGAATAAATCTATCAAATCACTTCTAAACTCCATCATAGATGTTATACTATTTTCTTCAGTCAAATTCATACAAATGTATCCAATTGAAACCACAGTTAGTAGGCCATTTAGCCTAAAACGCTGGCGAACGGCAATGAATCAAACTTGCTCTCAACTAATCCATTGCGGCCGAATATCGAAATGAATTGCTGTATTCACTGAAAACAGATCAAATGGACCAAATATGCTACCTGCAAATAGTGAACAATTTATTTTCAAAGTTATTATTTAACCTTTGTAAAGATATATGTTTGTATAGACTATAGCTGTGTTTTCTTTGTTAAACAAAGTCTGCTCAATATGCGTTGGATAGTTATATCCAACGAATATTGAGCAGACTTTTTGAACCTACGTCTTTTTGAACCTAATCTGTTGAGATTAAAGATTGATGATTGAACATAATATTATTGATGTTATTTGGATTCCTCAAATATTGAAATACCATTTTCCTTGCATATCGAAGGATAATGAGCTCATATGACTTCTAGAAGGGTCAAATCTTCCATCGTAAAGGACTTTTCATTAGACTATGCCAGGAATGTCAATACAGAATACAGGAGAAAGGTACCCATGGACTATGATCGTATTGAAAGTGTAAACAAAAACTATGTATTAATTGTCTATGTGTAGATGTGCAAAAATTTGTTAACAGGTACACCATGCGAAGAAATATCTTTAGGGAATCTATGTACAGATAGATTATGCGAAGAAAAATCTGTATGGATGCTTGTTTGTTAAAGATAAAACCTTGTTAAGCAATAGTAAACACACTTAAGCCTGAATGCTGTTCAGCCAGAAACATGGGTTGTATTTGCTCATGGGATCTAAACTTATACGCTGTTTTCTGTAGGCGTAAGACGTGACCCTTGAAAAGCTGATGAATGAGGTAATTTTCGCTTTCACATAATATTTTTGCAGTTCACTAAGTGTTTTTGTAACGTTTGTCTGTGCAGTGGACTATATTTTCTTAGGAAATGTATTTGAATTGAATGTACTTGATACGAGTGTAATACGAGTATAATTGAGAAATTTATAGTTTCTTTGGCTTCTTCTTCGTGGTTACCCAGCAGTGTAGAGATAAATTTGGTTTGTAAAAATTCAACTTTCTATTGATTTTCCAAAATTATTTGTATAATAAATACATACACTTGTATATTATATATCTTTGGCATGTACTTGTATGGATATTACGTTATAATATGTATCTCCCAGTCACTGCTAACATGAAAAAAAAAAATGTTTATGCCGACCTAATGAGTAAACTAAATCAATTTTTTATGTATATTGGAATCAATTACATTTATTGTATTAATTATAATATCTCGAGGATATTATTTGGCTATTAACCTTGGATCTTATCGATTACACATAATATCTGTTTCATATTATGAAAAAATGCTCATAGTTAGCTTTTCTATATTTCCCTGGAGAAGTAATATATTTTCATTAGGGTCTAGTTTTATTGATTTCATATCAAGATTTATAATAATAACTAATTATGTTTATTATGCGTATTGAGGATGGTTATATCTGATTTAGGATATCGTAAACTCCTATCAATATAATGATCTTACCTAATGATGGAATATTACATCTCTAGGGGCTCGAATAATTAGTTGTAACTGATGACCTTTTTGATAAAGATTCTTTGAAAAAGAATTACCTATTCAATATTTTATTTTAATATTATTATCATATTATCAGTGGGTAACAAAATATTATTATGTAAATAATTATTCACACCAATTTTCGCAACATATTTGTTAAAACTCACATTTCTTTGATTCAAGTGAAAACTACTCACAAAGGGAATACTTTTCCCACTTTAACAAGTTAACTCATAAACAACGTGTGCGATGAAAAAATTTAAACGCAAATTATACCGTTGTTCCCCTTTCTGCTACAAAAGCATTGCACATTTCTGTTCCTAAAAATGGGATTTTAAAATCGCAGCTTTGTGCGATTTGCAACACGAATTCATTGCAGTACAGATGGAGCAAACGTTTTACATTTGCCCTAAAATTAGCATTTGAAGGAACCAGATATATATCGTCTTTTGTTTTTATATCATAGCAAGAAAAAGGGCAGATGGGTCATCTAATGTTAAGTTGTCACCATCGCAAATAAACATTAGTAAAACTGGTGGTGTTATAGCTGCTTTGCCAGCTTCTTCCATGCCATAGCTGTCCTGTTAACGAAAGCTGAGGTTCTAATTGTCAAATGTCATCATTTTCTCGTAAACAAAGAAGAGGTGGAACATGTATTTTGGTTAAGCATGACATTCCATGCACCAATCTAGACTTCATAAGGGATTATGGTTGCAATTTATTTTTTGAATGTTGTGGTATAGAATTAAAGCACTTAAATACAGTGATAATTTGTATATATAGAATCCCTAGTCAAAACATAAATATTTTTATAGGAAACCTTCAGGATATATTACACAGGATTGGACTTAAAAATAAAAAAATAATATTATGTGGAGATTGGAATATTGATATTCTTAAAAAGACTAAGTTTTCAGATGAACTCATTACTTTACTACAGAACTTTAATATTGAATGCTTAATAAAAACACCTACTAGGAAAAATGCATGCATAGACCAAATAGCAACAAATATAAAAAGAAATGTGAACACAGAAGTACTACACCTCGGTTTGTCAGACCATGAAACGGCACAGATATTAAAAGTTAGTATGATAAAGCGCAAAACAAATGTATCCTGGTTTGAGACAAAAAGAGACTACTGTAATGAGAATATTCGTAAATTTTGTGAATGTATGTCATCATTAAGCTTCTCCGAAACACATGAATTTAATAATTTAAATGAATGCTTCAATGCTTTTTATGAGTTATTCAAACTGTTTTATGATCTCTGTTTTCCTATTATTAAGATAAAGAGAAGTACAGGAAAATCTAATCTTAACTGGATAACAAAAGGATTGAAGAAATGTTGTATAAGAAAGCGACAACTTTATCTTAAAAATATATATATTAAAAAAATGTATACTCATAGTTGGAATCATTATGTGAAATATAAAAATATACTAAAAAGGTGCATTCTTAAGTCAAAACAAATTCAAAGTGAAAAATTTATTAAATTGGCAAAAAATAAGAACAAAGCTTTATGGCAAATGATATCTGATAATATTAATGACGAAACCATTATTACAGAAATTGAAGAGATTGTAGTTAATAATAAAATATACGATTCAATGAATGAAATTTGCGAACAGTTTAATAATTTTTTTATTGACATCACAAATCAAACAAAATTTAATTTTGATGTAAATGCCATAAAAAAGACTGACTACAGAAAGTTGCAATACTATTTTCTTAACACCTACAAACAGTAACGAAATTTGTAAAATAATAAAATCACTTAATAACACTAATTCAGTAGGAACAGATGGAATAAGTACAAAAATATTAAAATCCTGCAGTGACCATATTTGAGAACCGTTGTCTTTTCTTGTAAATTTATCGATGGAACAGGGAACTTTTCCACACGCGCTGAAAACATCAGTGATAAAACCATTATTTAAAAAAGACGATCCAAAAGATATTAAAAATTACAGACCGATAGCGTTAATACCAGTGATATCTAAAATATTTGAAAAAGTAATCTTAGAAAGAATTAGAAATTATATTGATAGAAACAAGATCTTATGTAAAGAACAGTTTGGATTTAGGAAAAATAGTTCCACTTCATTAGCATGCTTTGATATAGTGAAAGAAATAATTCAAGCCTTCATCGAAAAAAAACCCGTAAGCGCTATATTTCTAGATATGAGCAAGGCATTTGATTTTGTAGACCATGAATTACTCTTGCTTAAGTTAGATAAATATGGTATAAGAGGAATTGCCAAAGAATGGATTGCTAGTTATTTAGAGGATAGAGATCAGTATGTGGAAGTACAACGAATAGTAAATCAATCAAGAAACGTATATAGATCAGTAAAAAAAACTAATAGATCAGGTGTACCACAAGGAAGTGTGCTCGGCCCGTTTTTATTTCTCTTGTATATTAATGACCTACCGAAATCAGTGAAACACAAATCAGTTTTATTCGCAGACGACACTACCCTAATTGTTAAATGTACTGAAAAGAAAACGTACGAGAGAGATATAAATGAAGCAGTTAAAAATATTGTAAAATGGTTAGAAGACAACAATCTTAAAATTAACTTATTAAAAACAAAAATAATTCAATTTTACACGAAGAATTGCTCCAAAATAAACCTAAATATAAAGTGTGATAACCAAGTAATAGAACAAGTAGATCATCATAAATTCTTGGGTGTTTTGTTGGATGAAGGTCTAAAATGGAACAAACACATTGATTACGTTTGTGACAGAATTAATCGTTTCGTTTACGTATTACGGCGTCTAAGAGATACTGTTTCTATGAATGCAGCAATAAACGCTTATCATGCCTACGTTTCCTCTGTACTTTCGTATGGAATCATTCTTTGGGGACAATCTTGTGATGTGCGGAAGGTATTTGTCTCACAAAAAAAATGTATCAGAGCTCTGTGCGGTTTGAACCAAAGAGACAGTTGTAGACCTCTGTTTAGTAAATTACGGATCCTTACTTTAACTTGCATGTACATAAGAGAAGTATGTTTATTTGTAAAATATCACCCGGAATACTTTAAGAAGAAAGGAGAAGTAAATTCGCATATGTTGACAAGATACCAAAACAAATTACATTTCCCAACGTGTAGAATCAACAAAGCTAAAAACAGTATAATATTTATGGCTATTAAAATATATAATAAAATACCGGACAATTTCAAGGAACTACCAGTAAATCTTTTCAAAAATAAACTGACGAACTGGTTAATGGTAAAACAATTTTATGACATTGAAGAATTTATGACTTTGAAGTAGTGTAAAC
>CAJQZM010013236.1:0-37562 GCA_907164665.1 Colias nastes
GTGGTTCATTTGACCCATATTTTTTTCCTATGCGGGCTTGTAGTCTAATAGACCGGCTGTAAAATTTGAAACATACGTCATTCTGACTTTATTTTGTAAATTTAATAAAAAATGATCTCAAAAGGCTCTTAAAAATACACTTAAACAAGTAGAGCTTAAGTAACATCGTTTCGACGAAGTGTTTCTTAAAGATTAGCGGTCTGCCCCGGCTTCGCCCGTGGTACCTACATGTTTACGTTTTTTTCATAAAAACCACCTCGTACTTCAAGGAATAGATTCCGCAGCGCACGCGATGACTGAATTTTTATTAAGGAATTTTTTACACCTTGGGTTACATTATTGCATTTTTGGTAAGGATCTCTAATTTTTTTGAAAATGCAATATAGCCTATGTTGTTCAGTGAAGATGCAGCTTTCTAATGGTGAAAGAATTTTTGAAATCGGTCCAGTAGTTTATACGTGAAAACCATACATACATACATACATAATTACAAACCTTTCCTCTTTATAATATTAGTATAGATTGTTTATTTTGTAACGACTTTTTCAGCTTTTTTCGATAAACTCTATAAAATATGCAACACCTACGTCTAACAAACTACCCATTACAATAATCAATACACACATTGTTAAAATTGCTTTATTTCTTCAGCTTTGTGTGACAAAAACTATATTATATATCCCTATCAGCTGGGATTTATAAGAAAAGCCCACGAAATAATCTTATCAAGACAAGGAACAGGAAAAGCGATTTTATCCTTATTTCGCGTACAAGACAGTTGTAGCTGTAATTTAATATAATGAGCATGTTTTTTTCGTTACGTAATGCATATAAATAAAGTGGAATCTTGAACAGTTACATACATTTTGTTTATGGCTGCATGCTCTGTCCTTGATCTTGTTTACGTAATCTTGCGATAGTCATTCCCAATTCTCAAGATTTATTCATTTTGTCTTTCAACTTCTCCGCGGATTCGTTTTGTTGGTTTTGTATAATAATAAAGACTCGCTTCATCAATGATCAGTTTAAGACGCAATGTGTAAAAAAAAATCCTATCTTTCTAATATTTATTAAAACAGAACATTTTGATTTTTGTTTGTTTATTGATAACAATTCCTCGATTAGGTATTGGACGAGTAGTAAATACCATATATAAACTCATTATTTCTTCAGTATTAAGTCAAGTTTCATAAAAATATGAACTTATAAACCAAAATATGCGACATTTAAGAACGAATCCAGACTAAAGGTATATTTAAATGGTCGTTGAATACTATGTAGGTCAGGTTTACTAAAATCTAGTGTATAGAATTGAACCTAAATACGAAGCTTTAGATATTGAAATACGCCAAACTAATTAGTTTTCAAATACATTGAATCTATTCATTCCACCATTAATTACTAGCTATGAATTCGTAATGACTGCTGCCTTTCAAAGTATTAATTTTTTAGTGAAGAACATTTTTTGTAAATCTTATTTTTAAAAGGCCTAAGTAGACCATTGAAACTATGTCAGCCTTAAGAAATAGATGGTTATGTAAAGTTTTTCATTAAATCCGAAAATTATGCTTCTGAATTAATATTATGTAGATTGTAGATAGTACATACTAAAGTAAGTTATTTCGTAGAAAAAGACATGAATGACGAATTTTATCAATGATGGCATGTGTGGCATTAAATAAAAATTATTGGACTCATAAAATCGTTAAGTTACTACTTAGTATGTTTGTATACAAATGGTTCATTTGTAAGTAATTTTAATTTAATACAACTGATTGAGGTTTAAATGTCAGATCTATAAAATATATAAACACAGAAATGTTATCTGACCTAGGTACATACTTTGTATCTATAAAATAGAAACATAAGTGTACTTCCTATAATTTATTTTAGCGGCTAAAATCGTTATTATAGGTACTATATCCACAATCAACTGTGCTTATTTTTATAATACAGCAAATGTTATATCCTTGAATATATTCCTATTTTTTACTTGTAGTTTGCCAATATGTGGTATCAAATTTTGTTAAAAATATCAGAAAAAAATCTATTTTCAGACTTTATAATTATCTTATTTTGTACTAGATGTCGCTTTTATACATCAAGGGATCTATACCAATATCATACTAATAATTCGCCACTAGATGGCGCTCTTTACAAGAAGCATAATTTTCCTTTAATTTCCACGAGATGTCACTACTATTAAAATTCCTCAATCTACATCACGCTATCGTAATTTTTTTCCAAGTACAGATTAACACCCACCTTCAAAATTTTGGCAAGACCTTACTTCATAGGATCATTTCTATAGTAAGCTCTTCACGAGAACTCTTACATTATGTAGGATCAGACCAGCCATGATGAGGAGATGTGGCGCGGCGCCCTGAGCGTGAGGCGGGCGGAGTCAGCTGGCTCCAGCCCTCGATTAGGGATGGCGATTCTTTACGAAAAAGATCGATTTTTAAATCGATTCGAATCGTAGTCTAATGAATCGATTCACGAAAAAATCGAGGCCTACAAAATCGATTCTTAAAAAATCGATCTTTTTTTCAAGTTTGCATTTACAATGTAAATTTGTATCAATTTTACTAAAAACAAGATTAATATTGCAATTAACGATATCTTATCAATAAAATCAGGGAATTCAAAAATAACAATTATTTTTATTACCGTATCAAACTATAAGGTCAACTATAAAAAAAAAATAAGTATTTATATACTGAATGTTTTTATTGATTGCAAAAAAGTAAAAAATAAGGTAAGAGTTAAAAGTTTAAATATTAAGCATTGGGAATTATAACTGGGAACTATAGTTCCCAATGCTCAATATCTAAACAAACGTAACTTTTTTATTAAAGAGAGGCGAGTAAAGGATACTAAACATACAGCCATCTCGCGAGTTTATGAGTAGGTAGTTAACTCTTTAACCGGCAGCACTCTTATAATTCAGGCACATTCAACTAAATGCAAATAATTGTATGGTTTATACCAAAACAGAAAAAATCGAATGTCGATTTTCAAGGGTGATATATCGATTCAGTGAATCGACACAGTACTTCATATCGATTTAAAAAATCGATATTTTCTGCTCGAAAAATCGATTCTTCGATTAATCGATCTCAGATCGCCATCCCTACCCTCGATGATCGTTCACCCTTCTGCTTGCAGGGGGGCGTGGGGTGCTGTCGCTGTCTGAGTGGCTTTTTTAACATATTATTATATAATAATCGTTATAAACAAGTTCATACCACATTATTACTATAATATGTAAAAACCCGACTGCTATTGATGTAGCATATTATGGCACAATCATAATAATAATAATTATTATTACAAGTTACAATGGGTCTAGGGCGTGCCAAAGAAATACACATACGTACATAGTACATATTCTTAAAAACGTAAGCTTTCTTCTTTCGCAGACGGGTAAAACCTCAAGTCATTTAGAACTAGTGAATAATTATATATTATGGACTTATCTTTAAAACAGCTGATAAATACATAGGTACATAATAATTAATCGATATACATATCGCTCTTTTGGTACCTAGGAGGTACTCAACCTAAAATGCCTTTTAAATATTTTCAGTATCCCAAAGTAGGTAATATACGAATATAATTTGGGTACAAGATATTATTATTGGTTACTTTCGCTACAGATATAGAAAAGAAATAAACAATTGTAATTTGATTTTCAATTACGTAGGTACTTTCATTGCTCGTAAATATTTATTCATCAATTTCTATTTCTAATTTAATCTCATTATATTTAAAAGGTCAATACAGAAATAATATAAAAGAAAAATACATAATTTATTTAATAAAAGCTCTCAGTCACTTAAACTTTCATAGAGCCGCCAAGAATTCATAAATAAAACTGATATCTCTTTTCCACTTGAAGTGTTTTCCTCAAGAGTGAAAGAGAGGTCATTATAGTAATGATTATAAATAGTTGGTAGACTATAGTGTAGAAATATCTAGGGTTTGGTAGATAAAGTGTAGGATAAAAGGAATCTTAAATTATTAATGTAAAGTTCTTCATATATTTTATGAATTGTATGCTACTCATACTCATATTATGTAGATACAGTAAATATTATCAACTTTCACTCTTGTACCACGCCTGCTCTCCTACTTCTCAGCTCTCCTTTGCTTTTTGGTGGTCTGGAAGAAATCGCTCATGAGCGATAAGACCGCCTACTGTACCTTAACCTCTTGGCTCTTTTGCGCTGCTTTTTATTGTCTTTGTGTCAACTTCATCAGCTGTGTGTACAATAAAGTATTTTTATTATTATTATTATAAACCCTAAAGATTGGAAGAACATTTGGATATTGTTACTCTTTCACATGAAACAATTGTACGTATTTTGATGATACTTGTTAATGATGTAGGTTGAAAGTACCTACTAGAATATAGGCTAATGATTATGGAAAAATTACTTTTATTCGCGCTTCTAATATCAGAAAATAACTGAATCGATTGTAACGTACTGGTCCGATTTGAAAAATTCGGTGTTAGATAGCCCATTTATCGAGGAAGGCTAATATCATTACTCCAAGAAACCGCGATGCGCAGCTAGTTTTTAATATTTGCTGACATAAAATACGTTGGACCGAGCAGCAATATTTTGTAAAATTATATACAAACCATTATTTAATATTGATTAGTAAATTTAGAGATAAAAATATTTAATTTCATATAAATAACGCATTAAAATCCGGTTGATTGGTATAAATAATTCTAAATCCTACTAATATTATAAATGCGAAAGTTTGTGAGGATGTGTGTGTGTGTGTTTGTTACTCTTTCACGCAAATACTTCTGAACCAATTACAATGAAATTTAGTACACATATAGAGGGTAACTTGGATTAACACATAGGATAGGTATTATCCTGGAAATCCCACGGGAACGGGAACTATGCGGGGTTTCCTTTGAAAACGCGGGCGAAGCCGCGGGCGGAAAGCTAGTTTTAAATGTTCGCTAAAATAATAAATAATCTATAAGTCATTAGTAGGATTACTAAGTTATCTGATAGGATAAGTGCTAATACTAAGTAAACTTAAGTTACTTAAGTAAGCTAAGTTAACTATGCTAATGTAGTATTAACTTAATTGATTGAACGTACCACAGAAACGATTTGGCAAGTGTATTAAGTTATTTCTGTATGATAATTTATTTATTACTAGCTTTCCGCCCGCGGCTTGGCCCGCTTTGTCTAAAACCGAATAAATTATATACTAAAACCTTCCTCTTGAATCACTCTATCTATTACAAAAAACCGCATCAAAATCCGTTGCGTAGTTTTAAAGATTTAAGCATACATAGGGACATAGGGACAGAAAAAGCGACTTTGTTTTATACTATGTAGTGATTATCCTACCCTATGCTATCCTACTAATATTACAAATGCGAAAGTTTGTGAGGATGGACGTATGTGTACGTATATGTATGTTTGTTACTCTTTCACGCAAATACTTCTGAACCAATTACAATAAAATTTAGCACACATATACAGGGTAACTTGGATTAACACATAGGATAGGTTTTATCCTGGAAATCCCACGGGAACGTTGCTTGTGGTTGTGAAAAAACATTATTTAAAATGTGTCCTGTGATTGGCAGAAAAACGTTTCTCGAGTCAGGTACTATACTTATCATAACTTTATAATCAATCTTAGATATTTTAATTTAAAAAGAACTAAAACAAGAAACTAAGAAAGTATTAATGCTCTATCTTTTGACACGAAAACGCAAGAAACAGATAGACATGTCACATAATATAAATTAATAATACAAAGGATTTACACGTAACCTCAATAAATGTAAACTACACATAAAGTTGATATCAAACATGTAACTTTGTCCTTTCTAAACATTTGCTGAGCTTTGAGTGGAAATTTAAATGTGTTTTGAGTGAGAGATAATATGAAAATATTAAATTTATATAATATACATTTCTACACGTGAAAATAAAACGTAGGTTGTAACATTTTTCACAAATTTTTATTAAATACTATCTGTAATCTGCCCCAGTAGATGTTTTTTGGATATTACTTTTCGTGTTTCTCTCCATAAGAACCTGCCTTCCATTAGCATTAACAGTGCATTTAGATCAAACGAGCGAATGCTTATTCTAACCCCACAATTATTTTAGTGTAAACAGGCGTAGAGCATTATTTCGTTGTGTTGTAGTGCGCGTTCGAAAAGATTCTATGCAATGTTATAATACTGAACAACATTGAATACGAGTTTTCGTTTACACTAAAAGATCACGAAAGAATGCTCTTGCTCTAGCTCTAGCTCTGTGTTCGTTTGATGTAAATGCACCGTAACAAAAATGTTTAAAAAATAGCCGAATTGGTCGAACCGTTCTCTAGTTTTACGCCTACATTTGGCGAATCAAGTTTCTACTAGAGTATTTTCAAATTCGGTTCAGTTACTTCGGACCTTATTAGATACAAACATAACATGTTTCTATTTATGATAGTTGAATACTCCTTTGCGCAGTCGGTTAAATTGCCCCAGTTACGGACCTCATATAAGTTGTTAAGTAAGCCGTTATATTCCCCCTGTTTGTGACTAGCAAATGCTTCGTCTAAACACCTACATACCTATGATGTGAATACTAAAGTTTCGCTCCAGTTTATTAACACAATATTATAGAGAATTAAATAATTTTATTTATTTATGATTTTATTTATGCTCTAGATAAATTACAAATTGATACTTAACCCAGGATACTTTGCAAACGGCGGCTTCTTCCAGACATAATCATACTTAGACTTTACTGTAGATTTAAGGTGTGATTTAGAGTGAACGGGTACCTTCTAGGGAAGCGCGCTCCATCTTAGGCCACATCTCAGCTTACCATCAGGCGAGATCGTGGTCAAGCGCTTCCCTATCATAATATAATAAAAAAAAGGTGTGATTTATCTTTCTTACCCTACTAATTAAGTAATTAGTGTAAGAATGTATTTGTATATTATGTTTAGTACTCTATCATGCAACAACACTAAACGAATTTTGATAATACTACAGTGGTGTAGGTTATGTAAAAAGATACCCCAAATCAAGCTATAGCTATACACGAAAAAGCAAGTAGGTATACCTACTTGCTTTGCCACGCGGAATAGCTAGTTGGTATCGAAAACAAGAAGAAAACAAACAAAAAAATAAGAAATCTTAAACTAACCTCATAGTTTAGTCGTTAATCTCTCGTTTAGTCGGCTTGGTATATCCATCTGGTAATACACATTAATTAATTATACGTGCCGTGTTTAATCCTGCGTTAATCCCTCGATATATTATAAACCACAGTTTAATAAGTTTGTTGAACTACTAGCTCTAATAGAGCGGTTTTACTTAATTTTCATATGAATTCAATAATTGAGTTGTTTCGCGTGTTATTTTCTCACTAATCTAGCATTCTAGTAATAAATCTATTGTGTGCGTATTTTTTTTTATTCCTGCATATCAAAAAAGGATTGTTCTTTTGTATAAATAAAAAAGGAAAGGAAACCTTTACATACAGAGTTTTTATGTAAGTAGTACTATTAAATTACTATTAACACTTTTCTCTACATCTTTGATATGAAACTTTATCTAATTATTCAAACAATTGCCGTCCTATTGCTATAAAGCGATTCCTTCCAGACAAGCAAACGAAGAAAAATAAATATTAATATTTTTGCATAGACAATACTTATACATTTATTATTATTTTCATCAAATCAATATATTCCGCTTCGTTGATTACTAACAAACTCCTAACTTGACACCTCCATAACCTAGTATATCCTAATCTAGGAATAGTAATAGAATTTACCGCTCGCTCAAGTGTTAATTTTGTTGGCAAGTTTAGAACTAGTCTGTATTCTGTAGACTGTTCCTAATAATTAGGTTTAGGAAGCAACTGCAGTTCCCGTATCTATAACGTACTATATAATAAACTAAACCCCAGCAGATGTTGTTCTGCCCTATTGCTCCATTTTCGTGTTTTCGCTCCAACATCAGCCGATATACGTTCCCACTGCTGGGACACAGGCCTCCCATAAGGAATCAGGCCATAATCCACCACGCTGGCCAAGTGCGTATTGGATGTCACATTTATTTATTTATTTATTTAGGGCAACTTACAAAACAGACACCATTACATTTTAATTTAATATTAATCCATAAATCTAAACAATAAAACGTAAATTTAAACTACAATTAAAACCACTAATTAACAGTATACATGTCGTCGAACTTTTGATTCTTCGACATGTCAGTTTCCTCACGATGTTTTCCTTCACCGTTTGGATTAGTGGTGATGTGTGCCAGTAAGGTACCAGTGTAACCAGAGTGTAACCAAGAGGCACAGTTAGTATTTTATAACAACTAACACTATCTATACGTATTCATTAATATGAGAAAGTGTATCTTTATTTGTTAGTTTTTTCCTCATACGTCAACGGAGTAACTAAAAGTTTACAGAACTACAGAAGTAATCATTTATATTGAAATAGTATAAGTAAATCAGAATGCTTAGGCTTTTTATTCAGACACTACGGAAAAAGCCACAGACTAAATCTAGTTACTGTTATAACACAATAAGGCAGATAGGCTATTAGACCTATATTAGCTTTTACCAAAATGAAAATAAATGAAGCATAAAGATCAATTTTCCACAGATTATAAAAGTTTGTTCAGTATAATTTTTATAATAACCGTTAAAATCCTTTTGGACCGAAATAAATCTAAGAGGAAAATGTAGCGAAATTTTGTATACGTTATTCTAAGTAAATTTATCAAATATAAATATTCTGGAAGCTCTTCGGTATTATTTTCAGGAAAAATGTCGTATAAAAATATTCACGTTATTTTTTCTTTAGATTATGTTTTATGTATAGGAAGATTTAAATCATGTATCTTTTATAATTCTTTCGTGCAAAAATAGGACGAATGTTTTGAAATTTTACTAAAATACTAAAAATTTGAATATAAATAAAACATGACGTACTTAGGTATCTGAAATAATTCATATAATTTGTTTTTCTCTTTTTTATACATCATCATACTTCATATACTTTTTTATTATAGGATATTATGTATTTACAGTCACGTAAATTGAATGTTTGAATTTACATACAGTATTATAATTTTTGCTCCATTAGTGAAATTAATCAATCAATAGGTTTGGGAAAAGCTTCTTACTGTATTATGATTTATGAATAGACTAGGTTATCTTTCAGTTGATAATATAAACATTATACAAAGAATAGAAACTTAGCTACAATTTTTTTTTATTCAAAGAGTTTAAAAGAACACTGTCATAAATATATTTAAACTAACTTACAAGTATTACAAGTTCTTAACTTTTATAAACATTTTCTTCCTATACGGCTTTATTCTAAGCTCAAATATCTTATGCATTCTTTGTTCGAGGGAATTTCAAATATCCTCACAAAATTGAGACCACGTAGCGCATACAGCGTATCGGCTACGCGACAGCTACGGGATGTTCGCTACGAGTTGGCTACGAAATTTTCTTGTACATTGCTACGCGAATTGCTACGTAGCTGCTGTGATATTTTTAGGAATAGTGGAAGAAAATTGTGAAATTTAGAAAATTGATTTATGAAGAATTCCGTACTTATACGATGTAGTTTTTTTTTGTTTTGTTGGTAGGTAATAGCTAATAAAGAGGGAATGTCTTTTTAATAAAAATTAAATATGGGAACCTTGTTCCAATAAAAAATCACTAAAAATGTATTTTAGACATATACATAGATATTGTTCTAGCATATGTATGGAAAATTTACCTTTGCAATGCTTCAAGTCCGCAAATACATTCGATCGTGTTCACTGTAGTTCTTGAAATCAAAATCTGAACTACAAAATTTCACATAACATAGTTTTAAAATCACTTTTATTAAACCAAAACGTCATCAAGCTATACTTGACAGGTGGAATGTGTCCTTAATCCTCATGATAGGCACAAATATGAACAGATACAGGCTGATGATGATGATGATGATATACGAGCTATCTTCACACAATCAGCACATCCACAAGCGTTCAGCTTTATAATCGAACCTGCTTGCAAAATCAAATATTTGTATAGCTCATGTATTAGTCTGATGTATAACCTATATTACTGTAAAAGTTCCATTCAAACACGTAAAGCAGTTTTTTCGTCAAAGAGTAATATACATACATACATCGATCATTCACTTTCGCATTTATAATATTAGTAGGAAGGCCTTGACTGTTACGCTGTTCTTAAAACATATTAATTCAAGAGATGCACCGTAAAGATGGTGGCCTTGGAATAAATCGCGAAATCTGCAAGTCGAAAAACTCATTAAATTTAAATGCAACCGTAGTTGAACGTGACAACCAATTAATATAAGTTACGTAATTACAACGTCACAGTTATATAAATTTATTACTCCATTGAGTTTTGCGTTCGAGTTTTGTTCGCTTTTTTGATGATAATCGAAGTTAATTGGCTGTCAATTTGTAGCTTTTTTTATTGTAATTATCTGTTATCATGCAGTTTTGTTAAGCTATATCATCACTACATAGTATAAAACAAAGTCGCTTTCTCTGTCCCTATGTCCCTATGTCCCTTTGTACGCTTAAATCTTTGAAACTACGCAACGGATTTTGATGCGGTTTTTTTAATAGATAGAGTGATTCAAGAGGAAGGTTTATATGTATAATAACATCCATGAAATAGTGGAGAAGTACTGTTATTTTTGAGGTTTCCAATGTGATGTCGTAAAAAATTACATTTTTTCCGCTTACATTGCAAACGCAGGCTGAACACTACGAGTTTTATCAAAATAATGTACTAAGTATTATACACATTGAAAAGGTCTACAGAAAAGTCCGCGATGGTATATGTCTATCTTTTATGGATAACCCACAATAACTTTTTTTTGTCATTTACTTTTTACGACAAATAATGGCTAATTTTCGAAGCGATTTTAACCAATACAGCATAAATCCTTAACCAATTAAATACCTTGAATACATTGTTCATTTAATATAGATCTATATGGCCCTTTACACCGTATGATTTAAGTGAATATTTTCGAAGATATAACAGATTTAAAAATTGCGGGACGTAGCGTTTGCGGCGGCACCGGCCGGCCGCCCGGCTATATATTTTATACCCGTGCGAAGCCGGAGCGGGCCGCTATTTTTTTATATACAACGTTCACAGTTTTTCTGTAGTGTATATTTTAGTATCAGCATTGCACCCGTGCGAAGCCGGGGCGGGTCGCTAGTTATTGATATTTTTCAGTGATGGGCAAATGTTTATTTATTGCTTGGAATTTAAGAAAACGTGTCTCTACATCTATACTAATATTATAAAGCTGAAGAGTTTGTTTGTTTGAACGTACTAATCTCAGGAACTACTGGTCTGATTTGAAAAATTCTTTCGGTGTTAGATAGCCCATTTATCGAGGAAGGCGAAGGAGCTAAGGGTGTAAGGGGGTTCAAAGGAATCTTTTTTAGATTTTAGTAGGTAGTTAATTTCTTTTTAAAATTAATTTCACCAATAAAATAGAGAAATGATTATAGAAGTAGTATATTACGAGTTATTTTGAATTTCAAAAACTCATTTTATCTAAAATGAGAGTATTTCTCGCCAGCACTTGAATAAAATCTTGAGAATTCTTTGGCAGCGGCACGAATTTATATCGGAATATTATTTTGAAATTCTCAATGGCTCTAAAGCTATTGGTATGTACTGACTATAGAATGTATACTAGTATATACAGAGTCGACGTAAAGGAATTTTTATTACCTAGAGCGTTTATCAAAATGTTGTTTATAATAATTTTATAATGTATTTATTCAAAAGCATGTAGAAGCACAGATAATAACACATAATATAACCCAATTTATTTGTAGTAAAACATTTCTGTATACCTATTTCATTAATATTCAATACTAGCTGTGCCCCGCGGTTTTACCTGCAGTGCTCCGCTTCTGTTGGTCTTAGCGTTATGATATATAGCCTATAGCCTTCTTCGATAAATGGGCTATCTAAAACCGAAAGAATTTTTCAAATCGTACCAGTAGTTCCTGAGATTAGCGCGTTCAAACAAACAAACTTCAGCTTTATAATATAAGTATAGATAGGAATACACAAAAACACAATATACTCTACCAAATAAGCAGTCCATAAAAACACTAAATTTCCTACAGATAGCCGGGATGAGTTCAAAACTCCCGTAATTCGGTTATGAGCCCGGATGCGGCGCCATCTTGGCTCGTCATATCCGGCCTGACTTAACTTGGATCCGATACCGCACTTAGGGAATTTTGTAGTCTGTCAACATTTAGGTTAGTTCAGATTACGTCACTACATAGTACAAAACAAAGTCGCTTTTTCTGTCCCTATGTCCCTATGTATGCTTAAATCTTTAAAACTACGCAACGGATTTTGATACGGTTTTTTGTAATAGATAGAGTGATTCAAGAGGAAGGTTTTAGTATATAATTTATTAGGTTTTAGACAAAGCGGGCGAAGCCGCGGGCGGAAAGCTAGTATAGTATAAAAAATATAAAGGCTTATAGAGTTTTGAGTTTACTATCTATAGTTTAATGTTTTAAAATTAATACGCTACGAATTCTCTTGTGTAGTAAGTAAAAAAAGCTATTTGCTAATCCGGAATATCATCTATCTCTGTACCAACCAACTTTCATATTACATTACATATTATATTATTAAGTGAAAGAATAACAGTCACCTTTACATTTTCACGTAAATATATTAGTAGGTACCTAGGTAACGTTTAAAATATGTACATCAAAATTTTAATTTGTTGTAAACATCTGCGACCTTATCTATCAATTTAAATACACAGATTATCTATGCAAATGTTCAAATGTGTGTGCAAAATATGTAAATACATTTCTAGTAAAAACATTCATTGTATTTTCTACAATATATTTCCCTCATACTATTAGATCCATTTAAGAAACCAAAATGCCTGTACCATTTGCAGTTATGACAAATGCACAGAAAAGTCTCTCTAATTATACCGTTTTAGCATTCGCGGTTTTTCTTTGAACGCTTTTATGCATCTGCTTATTTTGATCGTATTTTCGAAGAGAAAAAAAGGTTTTATGAATGAAGCTTTACAGTCCATTATTTTTAAAACGTTTTAACTACTATCTTTAAAGGTTTTTTTTTTAATGTTGAATGCGCATTTAAGCTATTTTTAGTATAATTATAATAAAAGTTTTTCGTCATTATTATTAAAGTTACATTATTTGTGTCCTTGGCTGCTCTATAATAAAAATGAATCGTGTTGCTAAGCGCAAAACTTGAGAACGGCTGAACAGTTTTCGTTAATTTTTTTATGATATAAAAAAAAATAACAATTCCTTGAAGTACGAGGATGGCTCTTATGGAGAGAAAACGTAAACGTGTACCACGCGCAAAGACGGGGCGGACCGCTAGTTTTGTATAAATTTAATTGTGAAAATGGACACTGTAGTTATGTAGCGATTTAATAAGTTATTTTATCATAATATAATATTGCGTTTTAATTCGCAGTTAAAGAGGAGAAACAAATGCTCTTTTCTATTGCAATTACCACAATACGATTGAAACGTGAAGGAACAAAAAAACAACTAAGATAATTCCGTTTTCCTTTATCATTTGGTGTTACAGTTGCGTTTAATTCCAGAGTTACGTACTCTATTTTTTTTACTTTCGAAGCTGCGGCGAACTGTTAATTGTACATGCAAGTGTGTTTGTTTATTTGTCTCTCTTTGACGTCGCAACGCAATTTTGTGGTATGATTCTTGTATCTGGAGATAGTAAGGGGGATATAGTACACTCTATATGCACATTACACATATTAAGCTATGGTTACCTAGGACTATGCAGGGAAAGCTTCGGTAAGATAGTAAGCGATGAAATACATTTGTTGTAATAGAATGAACAAACTTTATGTCGTCTAGAAGTCGCTTTTCAAACAAACTTCTTGTTTGATTTAGATAATGTAATATTGATTATATCGTACTTTCTTTCTACTCTGGTTTATGTATGATTTATTGACTTCAAAAAGATCGGAAGTTCTCGAAGATTATCGAAAGATTCACAAGTTATATTATGAATATAAGACTCGTTTTAGTATGTGGCTTCACACGTGATACTAGAATATAAAGTATATCAACTGCTTTTTGTGAAAGATTATCAAATATCCAACCATTTTCACACCTTCACTCTTAACTACCTATCTAGTAGTTTAATGTTCTATTAAATATTTAGTATTTTAATAACTTTACTTTTGTAGAATACTCTAACTCAGGAACTATTGTTTTGAACTAAACATTATAGTACTTACTACTTAGTTCATTTGAAGCTAAAGAAATTGTTAGATTAAATGCTTTCTTCTCAGGAAATATAAGTTTGAATTAAAAATGCATTACGTAGGAAAGTCCATTTATTCTAAAGGCTATATATAACAGCTCTACGACAAATAGCGAAGCGTCAATGAAAAATGTTGCAAATTACGCGGAAAAACCGCGTCTTATCAATTCCCAAGCGAATTTGGAAGATAAAATATTCGTGTTTTCCTACAATCGAACTTTCACGTTTATTATTTGCTTCCAAATTTACCTTTAGCATAATTTAGCAATCGAATTTTGGGTTGACTTACTGCATTTGAGAGCGAATAAACAACAACCACTGTTGGTTGTATTTTTCGAGAGCGTCTTCAAATTACTCATGCTTTGATTGTTTATACTCTATATCCAGTCTCTCTATAGAATTCGTTACAAAACGTACTAGCTTCACCTGCATGTTTGTATGTAACGGACATATTTGTAAGTAACAGACTCCTTTAGATACGATTTTGACCCACTTTAAACAGGCAGATTGAATTCAAACTTTGAACACTTATCAAGGATCGGTGACAATACAATAATTTCATAAGTTTAAAAGTGTGTTGTTTTTTTTACTTTAATAATTACTAAATGTCTGCCCGCGGCTTCGCCGCTTTATCTAAAACCTAATATATTATAATATACTAAAACCTTCCTCGAGAACCACTCTATCTATTAAAAAACTGCATCAAAATCTGTTGGGAAATTTTAAATATTTAAGTATATATAATTATATAGGGACATAGGGACAGAGAAAGTGACTTTGTTTTATACTATGTAGTGATTATCATTATCCATAAGTCTATTCCTAGCGAGTAAAATTCCTGTAAACTTATAGTGGGTACTCAATACAAATTTGATATCAGAAGATACACGAAATGCCCCAAACCTCTGGGTGTAACTTGTTATTTCGTAGCAACGTGGCGCCATTGATGTTTTATGTTCCTAGGTCTAGATCGGGGACGGATTGGGAAAATTCTTTATAAAATATGGGAAAATACTTATCTGGATGTTCAGGTACATTTTACAGCTTCCTGATAAGCTTATCTAGCTTACCGACTGAAAATTTACGTTAAGAATGGTTAAATAGGTTATCAGGGCTAGGTATATATTCAAGGTAGGTTTGACAGCTTCCTGATATGTTAGCTTGGCCTATCTATCAGTTAAAATTACGAATATGGTAGGAAAATTTACGTCAAAAATGTCTAATTGATTCAGGGACATTATCAGCAAACGGCGAACATTATCTATAAACATTACTTGCAAAATTTTTAAACGAAAAATGATTAAACATATTCATTTCTTAATTGTGAAGTTTTATAAATAGATGCATTCGATTTCATTTAAAGACCATTTTATTATAAAATAATCGGTCGGTTTTAACGTCTGTGACGTCAATTAAAAAGCAGAAGCAACAAGAAAGCACATAATAACACATTTTCTGCATTCATGAGTGTAAAACCAGGGCAAGTGGCTTGTATTTGCCAGGCTTAATCCAACCCTCGGTCGCGGAAGAATTCTAACCAATACCCGCGGCCCCATCATTAAAGCGGCTCGACGGAACACAGTGGGGTTTTAGTCGGTAAGAATCCGACATAACCCACGGCTCCTTCCCCGGGGGCCGTGGGTATCTTTGGAAGATTTCCCCACTATAAAAAAAAAGGCTTAATCCAACCCTTGTATAAGTATATACAAAGCCCTGCATATGATCGATGCATTCGATATAAGGGGCTGACAACACCAAATTGAAGTTATTTCAGCAGTTTTTTAAGAAAAGATATTCTAGCCCATCAAAAAAAATATATGAAAATAATTATTAATTATTAACAATTAATAATAATTAATAATTAATTAAAATAATAATTAATTAATTATTAATAATAATTAATTAATTAATTATTAATAATAATTAATTAATTAATTATTAATAATAATTAATTAATTAATTATTAATAATAATTAATTAAATATAATAATTTCTCTTTGTAAGGAAAATTTCGAGAAGACAGGAAAATTTCTATACGCCAGGAAAATTTCTATAAGACAGGAAAATTTCCATAAGTCCGGAAAATTTCTATACTTCAGGAAAATTTCTCTTTGTGGGGAAATTTTCTATAAACCAGGAAAATTTCTATACGCCAGGAAAATTTCTATACTTCAGGAAAATTTCTCTTTGTGGGGAAAATTTCTATAAACCAGGAAAATTTCTATACGCCAGGAAAATTTCTATAAGTCAGGAAAATTTCTATAGATATGGAAAATTTTTATGTCAGGAAAATTTGTTTATGTCAGGAAAATATCCATAAGAAAGGAAAATTTCTATACGCCAAGAAAATTTCTACAAGTCAGGAAAATTTCTATAGATATGGAAAATTTGTATAAGTCAGGAAAATTTCTATACGTCAGGAAAATTTGTAAAAGTCAGGAAAATTTAATTTATATAATAAGACCATTTTATTATAAAATAATCGGTCGGTTTTAACGTCTATGACGTCAATTAAAAAGCAGAAAAACAAGAAAGCACATAATTACACATTTTCTATACGCCAGGAAAATTTCTATAAGTCAGGAAAATTTCTATACGCTAGGAAAATTTCCATAAGTCCGGAAAATTTCCATAAGAAAGGAAAATTTCTATACGCCAGGAAAATTCTATACGTCGGGAAAATTTCTATAAGCCAGGAAAATTCCCATAAGCCTGGAAAATTTCTATACGTCAGGAAAATTTGTTATTTTTTTATTTTATATTAAATGATTACAACAAATTTAATATACTGTGTTTTCATTTCATGCCCTATTTAAGGCAAAATAATAGGTAAAATGCACCAAAGTTCAGTATTTTTAGAAATTTCATACTTGACCACGTGAGTTTCGGTTTCGGTTTCGGTTTCGGTTTCGGCCGAAACTGAAGCCACGGCCGAACATTCGGTTTCGGTTTCGGTTTCGGCCTGGAAACCAGTTTCGGTCGGACACTACATTCAAAGATACCAAAATCGTCGCCTTACTCCATGACGTGACGGTATTGCCATGACGCGACTTTGAATTTTACTCTCAACGCCCCTAAAGAAGAACGAAGAACGCCCCTAAACTCGCTCTAACTATAACATTAGACCTACACATCCACGAATAAAACCAGGGCAACAAGCTAGTATTTATATCCTTAATCCGGCCCTTGTATATCGACCGCGCCATGCACACATACTGAATGACCCGGTTCTGTCTGTTCGTTGTTTATACACAAATATTGACACTAGCAAATGATTTAAGGTACTCAAGGGATGTTATTGTACGATAGTTTAGATATAGTCATTTGTATGTACACTAATATCTTGTATATTATATTATCTGTGTTAATATTATATTGATAATTGTGTTTTATTTTTGAACTAGCTGCGCCTCGCGGTATCACCCATGTCTCAGCTCCTGTTGGTCTTAGCGTAATGATATATAGCCTATAGCCTTCCTCGATAAATGATCTATCTAACACCGAAAGAATTTTTCAAATAGGATCAGTAATTCCTGAGATTAACGCGTTCAAACAATCAAACAAAGTCTTCAGCTTTATAATATTAGTACACAGTCTCACAACCCTGGGCATTAAAATTATAATTAGAATTTAATTTTTAATTGCGGATTTTTCAGGTTTAATTATATCTTCTATTTTTATTCGATTAATTAAATGTAGAGATATAAAAGGGCAATTTTAATAAAAAAATCGATTTCAAAGTTTCGCATGCAGTTTCTTTTTTGAATAAAACAATACATTGAAACAGTATTGTACTAGATAACAAAATATAGTTAAAATTGAAGTAATAACACGTCTAAGTTAACAGCTATGATTACGATCTGCAATGAACTTAATTGGCCGAGCACTTAGAGCAAGCATTCTTCAGTTAAGTTAGCTCTTAAGTATAACTTGACATGAGAGCTTTTAGTTCTTATAATGTATAGCTAAGTGCTGTGATAAGTTTGACTCTATTACAGTTTTGTAATACATCGTATTTTATCTGAAGAAGTTTCAAACTTTCGTAAGAAGTGTAAAAGTAATGTAATAAATCAATGAATACGTACAAACCTCAATACCTATTAGATACTTTTATTCTACTAAAAGAGAAGGCAAATGTGTGTGTAGTTTATGAATGAGGAATGATGTTATACTACAAAAGGCATTTTATTTGTGCTTATCAGGAACTAGCTGTGGCCTGCGGTTTTACCCGCAGTGCTCCACTCCTCTTCGTCTTAGCGTGATGATATATAGCCTATCCATCTATCCTAGCCTTCCTCGATAAATGGACTATCTAACACCGAAAGAATTTTTCAAATCAGACCAGCAGTTCCTGACATTAGGGCGTTCAAACAAACTCTTCAGCTTTATAATATTAGTATAGATGTATTATGTACCTTATGTACCAATATATGTAATACATAGTCTATAGAAATACTTGCTTTTACACGCTATTAATTCTTCCTTAGGATAACGTTATCAGTTCACATGGATAGTAATGCTAGACCAAAAATAATGGATTTTAAATTCGTATAGCATTTTTTCTCTATCATTTTATCCGTATTTACATTTTTTTAATATTTATCTACTGTACTGTAGTATATTATTATTAAATATAATATTATTATGAATCGATAATACCTATTCAACGAAATAAATAAATACTGGAACAATTTATTGCTACAAATATCAATAAAAATACAAATTTCCTCACATTGTCTTTATCCAAATATATTTTATACAAACCATACCAAATACAGCTTAACGAAGTTTTGTTTCGTGTTAAAGTTCCCAGCGGAATTCTGAACTTGTTTGCAGAATATAATATTTTTTGCTCCAAAATACAGAATACAAAAATTTCGTCATTTTGCAGGTAAGGAAATGCTCTAGCTATTCTCTTTTTTTTTTCTTTACTATATTTGATATGGCTCATTTTACGAAGTACGAATTTTCTATATTATAATATATATTTTACTAACTGTGCCCCGTGTTTTCCCCGCAGTGCTCCGCTCCTGTTGGTCTTATAGCGTGATGATGCCAGCTACAGATATACACCGAAATAATTTTCCAAATCGTACCAGTTCAGTTATCAGTTCCTGATATTAACGCGTTCAAACAAACATAAATTTATCTTTCACGGTTCATGTTATGAATAAATTCAAAAATTATATATTTTAACCAAGGGCTTGTACAATTTACATATTCGTGGAAAAAGAATGCAATGGTGGTCATAATAAGTTTTAATAAAACAATACATCCTTCTAATCCTTATTATTATGTAAATCGCAGAAAAATTAGAAGCTAATGTTTATAAAATTACTTAATTGAAATTATTCAAAAAAGGGTTTTCTCTTGTCTTTCTGAGTATTATTAAAACAGGAAATTATAAGCGGAGACGGGTTAGTATACAATATTAAATTTCTTCATTGTTTCGTATTAGATATTAACTCCTGTTTCTTTAATAAAGTACGGTTCATTTTATTCGAAGGTTTTTGTATTTTGACGCGTTTCTATTAGAAGAAAAATGTCAATTAATTTTCTTTAAAGAAAACGAATTGTTTAACAAAACAATAATGAACAAAAGCGTATTGAACCGAAGTTTTAAGTACTTGACTTGACGATTCTAAAGAAAAGGGAATTTTCAAAAGGAAAAATAATCGTTTAACAATACAACAATGGAACATAACAATATTTTTATAGATTTTATTTTCATAAGCTTGAATTGAAAAGTGTATATTAAAAACAACTTAATAATATGCAGGATACTCGTACACTGTAGGCAAAAGAAACACTTTATTATAATGACTTACTATTTAGTAAGTAAGTGTAAAATGATTTATTATACTTTCTTATAAAAACAAAACATTCACAACATAAACACGTATATTATGCATAATGGTGATACATTTACATATAAATTCTCAAAATACAAACTATATGCTATATAATAACTATATAATAATACTCATGTAAAATTTCAATATTAAAATAAAAAACTGAAAAACGTAAATCATTCGACGAGCAAATACCTACATTCGGGTGTTTAAATAAAAATTATAATTGAATAAAGAGAATCCTGTATCCATACAATTAAAACCAATTTATTGGTAATAATTGATAAAGATGAAATTTATTTTACGATTTCATTATTTACTTTAACTGTCTGATTTAAATGTTTACTTGAATTAAATTGGCTAATTCTTTAAAAGTATATCTGTAAATATTTATTTTTTAAATAATGTCAGACAGGCTTTTTTAAATCATTTTTTGCTGTACATACCTACCCATTACCCATAATATTAATTAGTATACTGTATAGGTATGAAACTATATTTTTTATAGATTTTTCTATATGAACTACTATTCACCACTTTTTGCACCACTACGATTTAATTTAGTACATATTAATTGGTACAATTTAAATAATGTCGTCATAAGAATGATGTGAATCTCATTTCAGGAAAAAAGTTGGCATTAACTTCGACTTTTTATAATAGCGCCATCTGTGTGTGTGTAAAGTAAACTTTGTTGTTCGGACGTCATTTTCAGTATAAGCGCCATCTATCCAAGATGTTTCGTACTACTTCGTCCAGTAAGGAAGTGATTCTGTTTAAGATTAGCGCCATCTATACAACAATAGTGGCGTTTTTATAAAGAAGGACATCTATGTTTGTACTGAGAAAAGTTTTCAGGCGGCAATTTTTGTATTCAGAAACTAAGTTTCCGTTTGAAAAATATAGATGTCACTTTTCATGCATGAACATTCTAATAATTATTATTAATTTATTATCATGGAATAATTGAGTCCAAAAGTTTTGGGTGTGAAACAATTTAGCTGAATTATTTCAAGCTTGAAGACAATGGATGGAATTAACATAATAATATGCTTTATTTCAAATACGAACCAATCAAAATCTAATTATGAAGCTTGTGTAATTATTGTATATTGTTATGTGTCACTTTTTATGTTGTGATAAAAATTATAGTAGGTATATATTTTGTACAATATAATATCCAATGATAATAATTGATACCTAACCATTCAATATAATTTTTTAAGGGTGCTTATCCACCAGTAATGTGCGAGGAATGTGTTTGTAAAAAGCCAATAGTAGGTACCTACATGGTACCTACCTATCGCTTCAAACCCTTCAAAATTCAAACTAAATGAAGCTATAATTATTATGATTGGTTCTTTACAAACACATTCCTCGCACAATATTATTGGTGGAAAAGCACCCTTAATGTGTAATTACTCACAAAAAAGAAATCTTATATTATTTCAGTCATTTCGGTATTTAATCAATTCAAGGTCAAATCTTATTATAACATTATGAATATCTTACGTATGTTAGCATTAAAACTAGATCAAGGTACCTACGCTAAACATTGAAACAATTAATAGAAGCGACATAATTTCCCTCATTCCATGAATTAATAAATTAAACTACAATTAAATATTTCCTGTGCTAAAAACAGCATTATTAAGTAATGCTTTCAGTGAACTAACAAATTACTACATACAATTAGTGTAAAAATAGTACTTACCTATAATAATTCACGTACCTAGTTTATATTACCTACTGCCTGATATATGCTGTCTATAATTTAAAAAATTTACTGGTAAAAGGTATTTTTTACATTCATATGTATTGAAGACCAATAAAAACATCCACAAGAAAACTATTTGCAATGAATGTGTAGAGTTGTTGTTAAATATTATACAGATCTAATTTACAGATCTAATTTGCAGGTACATACATTTTGTTACAACCAGAGTTTAAACAATGACCCCTATGCTAGGTTAAACCTGTGTTATAGGGGTCATTATAATAATATGTTAATGATTCTATTATCTTACAGATTGGTAACTTACCTGCGTAATACGTAATAAGACATTAGTATAATAATAATAACATGCACTATCTTTCACCCGCGGGTTTGCCTGCAAAAGTAAACACAACATAATGATATTCAAAGGATCCTCAAGATTCTTAGAATCTCCTTATGTTAATAGCAAAATAGTTCTAAAGTTATTTAAAGCAAGGGTCTTGACCCTTGTGGGTACATTTTGACCCTAAAGTTTCTTGTCTTTGTCGCAGAGTTGCATATATTATAATATAGAGACAAGTAATGGTCTTTGGTTAATTAATGTTAATTCTTGATTGTGACAGGTATTCGCACTTGAAAGCTTTTAAAACTTCATATGAGTAAATATACAAATGCAATACTTATTATGTTACTAGCTGCGCTCCGCAGTTTCACCCGCGTGGCTCCGCTCCTGTTGGACTTAGCGTGATGATATATAACCTATAGCCTTCCTCGATGAATGGGCTATCTAACACCGAAAGAATTTTTCAAATCGGACCAGTAGTTCCTGAGATTAGCGCGTTCAAACAAACAAACTCTTCAGCTTTATAATATTTGTATAGATTTATTATTTGTAACGCTTCCAAACACTGAAAAGCTAAACTGAAAGAAAGAATTACATTATTAGGAAACCCGCAAGCTACAGCTATAGTCATCTATAAATTACCTACAAACACAGTAATAAATACGAATTACCCTGTTTTGTCTAATTAGTATAAGAAAAATACATTTCACTGCTTTAATGAACATGTCGCATAAAGAGATGATTTAAAAAAATACATTTGTGTGTCTATTAAAACAAATGACAAAAATCTTTTATGCATTGTTTGTGGACTTATAATGGAAAAAAGTGGTTTTAAAAGTGGTCAAGGGTGTGTCGAGATCGGAGGGACGAATTAAAAACGTCAGCTTTTTTTAACCTACTTCAAATTTGGGTATTCTCAATTTGGGTGGGTGTTTTATCTTCGGTAGCTAAATCATTTAAAAACGAATTGAAAAAATTTATTAGGTTTTATCCTTTATTCCATTGTCTTATTTTAATTGGTTTCAATGTTGGTATACAAAATATCGTCTAATACATATATATAGGTGAATAACCTTTTATAGATAATAATTATGCTTTTAAAACTTAAGGAACTAATTACTAACCGATTCTTGATTTGTATACAAGTGATAATTACTCTTTACTTACTTTATCACTTGTTATCACTCTTTAGTGATAACTGATAAGGCCGTATAAATAAATAAATAAATAAATAATTACTGAACCAAAGAGATATCCATATATTTTCAGGTAATTTTATAACTTCTAGTTATGTATATTGTATTACTTATGTCACCTTATGTTTTAGATAGACGAAAATTGCATGAATATGCGCCAAAACTTTTTAACAAGCAAATGGTGAAACCCTTTAAGCCAAAAACATTAAAAGTTGACCACACGAGTCCTCTAAAACCTTTGCAACTAAAACAACATAAAAAGTTTGTAATAAACAAACAGTAGACCGTAAGGTTAACTTGTTCTACATATGTATACTGTTGTAAATCACTACTTACATAGTATAAAACAAAGTCGTTTTCTCTGTCCCTATGTCCCTATGTATGCTTAAATCTTTAAAACTAAGCAACGTATTTTGATGCGGTTCTTTTTCTAAATATAACCCCTACGGTTATATAAGCAGTCAAACGAAAATTAGGCTGAAAATAAATTTAGGTCATTCAGGTATTAAAATAGATCGCTTTTATAATACTACACTTCTATGTTTGAGAGAATAGAAAGTAGGCTATGGTAAAGCGAAAATATAGGTTCGAATCCCGCCCTACCATAAACATATCGGTTATTTGGTTGATATCTATTATTATATCTATTTATAGTATATTTATTAGTATTATATTACATAATTATTGCGTATACTTTTTATCCACCACCTTTTCTATTATGTTGTCACATCTTCAGTTGGTTGCCTGGAAGAAATCACTTATAAGTGATAAGGCCGCCATCTGTGCTGTGCCTTCTTTTAGCATAAGTTTTCTTTTTGTAATTTTTTTTTGTTGGCAGTACAATAAAGCATTTAAATAAATAAATAAATAAATATCGTGTTTTAAACATTTAAGGTGATTGTAAATTATCATACAAATAATTTTTATTGCTTAAAAAAATAAACAAATACAAAACACACTAAAATCAGCTCTACTTTTACTGAAGTTACAGTTTTTCAATGTTGTTCTTTTTCGGTAGTATCACAACAGAAATAAGACACATAGTACGAACTATGTATTATGTTTATTATATTTTCACATATTATGTTATCCAGTAAATGTTATGTGATATTATAACATTATCCATACTATTAATATTATAAAATGCGAAAGTAACTCTGTCTATCTGTCTGTTACTCAATCACGCCTTAACTACTGAACCAATTTGCATGAAATTTGGTATAGAGATATTTTGATACCCGAGAAAGGACATAGGCTACTTTTTACCCCGGGACATCGGATAGGTTTTATTCCGGAAATCCCACGGGAACGGGAACTATGCGGGTTTTTCTTTGACTGCGCGGGCGATGCCGCGGGTGGAAAGCTAGTCTTTTATATTTTCTATCTGTTGAGTGTGTTAAATATTTGATTTCTTCTTCTTACAAAGTATATTGTATTTGTAGAACACAAAAGAATAATTAAAATTATCAAACGTTTGGTTTGTCTTAAAAATAAAGATATTATTAATAAATCATAAATAATATGTTCTATATTACTAATTTATAAGGTTATTTTATGTACTTACTACCTATCTATCATTTAAACGTATCGGTAGGTTGGTAATAATAAATAAACAAAATATATCGAAGTAATGGTAATAAATATCCTAAAAATATGGTTGAATAAATATAAAAATGACTCTTTGTCTTGGTCAATCGTGCATAAAGGACCTTCATCAAGAAGGGTGCAAAGGGCACCTACTTGGCGGTAAAGAAAATCGATCAGTGAAATGATTTACAAAAAATAAATTGCTGAAAAGCTGTTAGACCAAAAATTTATTCGACTACCTATATTTTCTATGTGTTATCCAATATTGTTTTATTTACGACACTATTTTTCTTTGTTCTTTTAATTTTTTGCCGGAATATTTATAACCTTTTATAGAATTAAAACAAGTACTTATTATCACGTTAATTCCTGCGAAACTATTTTTTTTTTTATTATTTAGGTACCAGTATTTTAAATGAATAGACTTTAGTACTTTTTATAAAGAGCTTTTTATTTAGAAATTGAGCAAAAAAAGTTCCTAAATCCTATTTTTCCAACATAATCACATTCCAGTACTTAGCATAGGAAAAGTTCCATAAAGACAACTTTAAACCTATAATGCCTGCTTAGATGTGGTTACCATGGCAACCAGATCGATTGGCACCCCCATAGCACCGTCCCTGTCCCACTTGTAGTGGTATCCCATAGCCCTGTCTCGCTCTAGAGCTTATTTAACTGTCAAATCTATCAATTCGGTATTGTCACATCACAATGCTTTATAGTCTGTAGCTAACTTCAGTATAGATAATATTATAGTGTATGGCAGAATAAACGGTTGACTTGAATGGTGTACTTTATACTATTAAATTACGTAGATACTAGATATTAACACAATTTTACTAAAATGTAGATGTATATTTTCCGGAAGGTTTATAGTAGGTAAATAGTTTAAGATCAAAAAAAATATAACTTATAACATCGAATTAAGAAAGCCATAAGAAAGCCAATCGAACAAAGGCAGTATTAGTTTAAAAAAGTTGTTGTAGTTGTTGTAGGTACATATAAAAATAAATATTTGAAATCACTTAAACTATTAATGAAGTGGAATTAAAAACTGCACATTTTATAGTATTGATAAAATTCATATGAATCATAAAGATAAACATTGTCTTGCACACTAAGTAAATTGAAAGTTATCATGAGATCAATCTTATCTGAATCAATCGTATTAGCCTTTATTATTACCTACAATTATCTCAATGTACCTACGATTTTCGCCCGCGGCTTCGCTTGTGTCAAAGGAAACCCCGCATAATTCCCGTACCTGTCGGTTTTGTGGGATAAAACTTATCCTATGTTTTTTCGCAGGTCTTAAACTATATTTTAACCGAATTTAATTCAAATCGGTTCGAAGTTTTAGTAGTGAAGAAGAGACACACACTCAAAGAAGAAAGAAACACTGTGAATTACGTTTTTTGAGTTATTTAAAAACGTTAACGTTTTTTATGTAACTAATGAATTAAAATGAAATTTCATTTTACTTTTTCTTTAATACTTTCCCTGTTCCTTATTTTCCTAGATATAAGTATCGTAATATCCCATTATCTTAAATTATATTTTATGCGGTAACCAAAAATTATAACTTGAGTTGATATTACCAAAATTATGTTCGTTATGATCCTTGCCTTCGTTGTCCTATATTTAACGCGTTAAAAAAATGTCACCAACATCATTATACATCATTATTTTCAAGTTATCCTAAGCGTTTCACTTAGGATAATGTGAAATTAATATCCTTTGGGTTATCCCTATCCTTATTTTTACTTATGTAATTATGTATGTATGGTTTTCATTTTGATGAAATTTGGCACAGATAATCTTTAGACCCTGAGAAAGAACATAGGCTACCTTTTATAATTTATTGCGAAATATGTACCACGGGCGAAGCCGGGGCGGACCGCTAGTTTATTAATAAACAGCCCAACACAATTGCAATGTTGATAATGAATATCCTTCTATAAAAAAGAATGCATGATATAGATACCTATTTATAGAGATAAACCTTCCTCTCGAAGTCTCGATCTCTCTATCTTTTCAAAATATGCACATCAAAATACCTTGCATAACTCTCCTCGATTTTCCATTACACTCGATTTTTACCCACTTTGAACGGACAGATTTAATTCAAAGCACACTTATGATGATACAATAGATTCATGATCAGGATCACACACAGCACGATCTGATCCCATACTAGGCTTTCGCTTGTGTTATGGAAACCAGATGGCTGATATATGTACATACATAGATAATATTTAAATAAATACTTATATAGATAATTAACACCCAGACACAGAGCAAATATCTACGTTCATCACACAAATATTTGCCCTGGGTAGGAATCGAACCCACGACCTCTGGCTTGGAAGGCAGGGTCACTACTCTCTACCAACTAGATTATCTTATTAGAGCGGTTTTTTTAACTTAATTTTTCACCATGAATTGCTATTAATACTAGGAATAAAAACATATATATTATTACGTAAGGATTACAAAATATACGAATTGTTACGGTTATATGAGATTTTATTTCATTTATAACAGCGGTTGCTTCAGGCAATAAGTATGACAGCAATATTTCTCATGAATTCCAACGGGATACATATTTTCTTGCCATGTGACATGCCTTAAAGGTTATAGGATTCATTTATTTATTTTGTATACTAGTAGCTCGCCCTGGTTCTGGTTAACCTGAAAAAATATTTTGTAATAAGTTCTATTTAACACATACTTTACCTAGGTACAGAACAGAAGAAAATGTAAAAAAGAGACAAAAAAATTATCATAATATTAGAATATTATAATAATAGAAGTTTGAGTTTATTTGTTACAAACCAAAATACAAAATATTTCTTATTCATAACTAGCTGTTCTCCGCGTTTTCACCCGCGTGGCTCCGCTCCTGTTGGTCTTAGCGTGATGATTTATAGCCTTCCTCTATTAATGGGCTATCTAACACCGAAAGAATTTTTCAAAATAGACAAGTAGTTTCTGAGATTAGCGTATTCAAACAAACAAACAAACTCTTCAGTATTATAATATTATTATAGATATATATTAATAAAGATACGACTACAAACGATACATAAATCTAAAACGACTTCTTCTCTCAACAGCATTGAACTAGTTACTAGATTTTTTATAAAAGAGCTTTTGGATTGTTAATATACAGAATGATATTACTAATCAAGGATTGAAAGCATTTTCTACAGGGTAGAGCTGACAAGTAACTCTAGTATGGAAATATTACTGTCATATTCATATGGAAATTATGATTAGGTACATTAATAATTTTATTGTAGAGCCTCTTATAATTAAAAAACACGAAAGTTTGTTAAGTTGTAGTAAATTGACATTTATATCAAACGAGCGACATTCTAACATGCTAATTCTAACCCCATTATGTCATTTTTTTTGTAGTGTAAACAGGCATAGATAGTGAAGTGTAGTGTAGTGAGTGATAGTGATCGTTGCTCTTAGTGCGTTCGAAAAGATTCTATACAATGTTCTAATACTGAACAACACCGAATACGAGTTTACGTTTACACTAAAAGATCACGAATGAATGCTCTTGCTCTAGCTCTATGTTCGTTTGATGTAAATGCGCACCGTTATACAAAAGCATATCGGATATAAATTAGTATAAAAAGATGAGAAATTTGGCTTCTTTTTAATTATTACGCGAGTAAGCTGAAGTTATTTTAAAACAATCACTTTAAGTTACAAAATGCATCATCTCATTTCATAGTACAATTTTACTGTTTAATTTTTCTATTGTCATAGAAAACTTGTGTGCAGAGAGTATAAATATGGGCCAATGATAATGTTATTAGTTTATTACCCCAAAAATATGTAAAGTTTTAAAAGGTTTTAGTAATAGACCGGGAGATATTGACACAAAATTTCGAGTCATTTGTAACAGGATGGCGGTTCTACAGGGTTCTTAGTACGCAATGACAAAAAGAAAAATGATGGTGTGAACGCTGGTACCGGCGGCTTAGTCGCGTGGGCGTTAGTCGAACTCGTCGGAAAATAGCGAAAGTCAAACGATTTGTAACAGTATGGCACTTATTTTTCCTGTAAGTTTGAGGATCAACGAATATAAATACAAAATTTCAAAGATCTAGGTGTTGGAAATCTTCACTTATATAAATTAATAATAAATTAATTTTTCAACTATGACAGCACTTTTTCCCCCTACTAGAAGTATGGCAAATATAATAATGGTCACATTTTATCAAATACTCTCCAAAAATCCAAATGCAATACTGGTACAAAAAGTTTGGCGAAATAAAAATTTTTTGCAGATTTTCGGCGGTATGGCGACCATTTGGAATCGCCCGAAAAGTATGGCATGGCGATTTTCGTAAATGGCTGCACGACGATGGTTACCTGTGCAAAAGTTAGCCTGGTACAAATGGTTGAATAATTGTTTTATTTAAATCAACACATTCGCGTCGGTATGGCGGGCTGTAAGTCACACCGGAAAAGTATGGCATGACACTACCGCCTACTTCTTTTTTATGGGCTATCGGTAAATTCTAAAATTTTTGTGTTACAAATCGTTTGACTTTCGCAATTTTTCCGACGAGTTTGACTAACGCCCACGCGACTATAAGCCACCGGTACCAGCGTTCACACCATCATTTTTCTTTTTGTCATTGCGTACTAAGACCCCTGTAGAACCGCCATCCTGTTACAAATGACTCGAAATTTTGTGTCAATATCTCCCGGTCTATTATAAGTAAAAACAACTGAAAATGCCTGCCTACCTAGTATGCTTTCTATTTAAGCGGAGTAATTTATTTATGTTAAGATATTTTACGTCTAAACGTTGTAAATATTTTACACTAGCTTCCACCCGCGGCTTCGCCCTTGTGGTGTTTTGATAAAAAGTAGCCTATGTTCTTTCTCAGGGTCTTAAGATTGTCTGTGCCAAATTTCATCAAAATCGGTTGAGAGGTTTAAGCGGGAAAGCGTCAGACAGACAGACAGAGTTACTTTCGCATTTATAATACATATATTAGTAGGGATCAGTAGGGATTATAACAGTTTTATAAATTAAATTCTTACATTATAAGAAGACAGTATAAACCTGTGTATTATGTAGATTCAATCACTTCAAAGAAACGTCTAGTTCAATAAATAAATGTTTAAATTTGAGCTAACGTAAAAAAATCTTCTAAATTATAACAAAAAATAATTCAAAGAAATTTCTACTCTACAAACTGTTACTTAAAGTTGAAATTTTTCCAACAGGAACGGGATCTATTTGAGAAGGATAAGTTTGTAAAAGTATTTCCCTGGTTTTGATAAAACGCGAGTGTTGTCAAGGTATATTGTGATAATACTGTACTCGTATACAAATTAAATATTTAAGATTGGGAACTTAGGACAAACAGCGCTAAGTTGGAGCTTTCAGCTGCTTTAACTGAGTGCAAAAAGCTAGTTTAGGTTAATATTATTTCACGTGAAGCAAAAGACTTGTAACTAAGTACCTCTTTTTACAAAATTTGCGCGTACGGAGGAATATGAAATTTGGCATTATCATATACTATCTGTGCCCCGCGGGTGTTCCCGCATTAATCCGTTCCTGTTGGTCTTAGGGTGATTATACACCTATACCCTTCTTATATACCTTATACCCTTCCTCGATAAATGGGCTATCTAACACCGAAATAATTTTTAAAATCGGACCAGTAGTTCCTGAGATTAGCGCGTTCAAACAAACAAACCCTTCAGCTTTATAATATTAGTATAGATAAGCTACGAGCTTATATACAGAAGGAGTGTAGAATAATGTATGTAAAATACATTAAATTAATAAAAAAACACAATACACAGAAAAATATATCTATATTTGAAAATTAAAAATATATCAATGTAGCGACACCTCGCTCTGAATCGCGCAAGCGAAATGTTTTCGCTACAGAGCATAAATACAAGTTTCCAACATCATTCATCGGGGCCTTAACGGCCGGCCAGTCGAGTAGACTGGTCGAGGATCCTCCCTTTTTCGATGGAGGAATTCCACCTTCCTTCCTCCACAATCAATTTCATACAAATCAAGTTACCATGAAAAATGTCTATATTAAGAACTATGACGGCATAAAATATTAAATGTTACGAAAAATAAAATATTATTAACAATAGCATCCAAGTTACTCGTATTATTCAGGTTTATTACATTTTGCATATAACTAATCTCATCTCAAAACTTCATCCCATTAGAATATATGTATACAGATAAACAGAATTCATAACAAAAAAGTAAAAGTATTATTTTGTCGACACTAAAACCAACTGTGGCTTCTGCTACATAAGATACGTTAAGCTTATGAATTTTCACCCCAACCACGACCAGTTTCGCTTGACCCCTGGCCGCGGTAGTGGAGCTTTTGCAAGGAACGTTTTTGTTCAGCCAGGCGGCCACGGGAGGCCTTCCTCGCTGGTCGGGCAAGCGATAATTTTGTATGGAGCATGCGCCAGGGTATTTCTCTTGCCAGTCTCGGAATACAGGCCACGGGATTCGTACGCATCGTATTCCAAATTTTAATATAAAATTTAAATCCCTGTGTTCGTATTTCCAAATTAAATTCGGTATTAGAATTCGCGCGCGTCAATTAAAACGATTTTGGTTGTTGTTTTTGTTGCTCATTGTACCTGTTGATACTACATAGTAACTGCGTAGGCGGAGTAGCGTACACATTTGATATTGATATTGTGTAATCGGTACAGTCGAGTGCATTGGTTGCCAATTGAGTACAATCGCGCACAAAAGATTTAATATTCCTTTCCATCCGCTCATATAGACGCGGACAAAAGTAGTATTGTAAGTACCGCGCCGATTCCTGTACACTCGCGTAGAGCAGTCGAGTACCGTCGCGTGCAGTTCCATTGTTTGCAATATTAATTGCTTGTACAGTCGTGCACAACTCGTAAGTACAGTCGCGTAGAATTCGAATTGAGTAATATGTGAGATTAATGAATGTTTAAATGTCAGACGGCCAGCCACGGTTGCCTTTGCCGTCACTGTCAAAATGCAAAACGCAAGAAATGTGGGCCGCAATGACTAGGTCCATTGAAATACTCGTCGCATTCTTCGAGTACTATGCACAAAGGTAAGTTGGAATTATGAAATAGAAATAGAAAGCGTTTTATTTGCCACCATGTAAAAAAATATAAATCTTAATAATCTAACACACAGAACAGAAAAAAAGATAGCAATGGTGGCAAAAAGGACTCCCCGTCAGCAAAGCAGCAACCATTAATTAAAATGTATTGCTGCACTGATTTTCCACGAGACCAGATGAGAGAGAATTATATTTTTTTTATGTAAGCAAATTGGCTTCATGTTAAGTGGTCACCATCGCCCATAGACACTATTTACTCTGCAGGTAGTGTTACAGGTGCTTTGCCGGCCTAATACCATGCTAACCTAATACCGTGCTAAGTGCTAACCCTATATTTTAATATTTATTTTATACTAACTTTCCACCCGCGGCTTCGCCTGCGCAGTGAAAGAAAAACCCGCATAGTTCCCGTTCCCGTGGGATTTCCGGGATAAAACCTATCCTATATCCCGGGGTAAAAAGTAGCCTATGTCCTTTCTCGGGTATCAAAATATCTCTATACCAAATTTCATGCAAATTGGTTCAGTAGTTAAGGCGTGATTGAGTAACAGACAGACAGAGTTACTTTCGCATTTATAATATTAGAACTGAGAAGTCCTATTAAAAGTGTATCGGTCTGGTCGGACACAGAAGGCTGATCACCTATTTGTCTGTCAAGAAAATCAGTGAAACAATATTAAAAGAGAACAGATCTAATATTTTAAAAGTATTACCAAGTTCCTACGAAACGGTTAGACTGATTTGATGATAAAATATATGTTACAGATATGTAGGTACACAATCATGTACTACATATCTGTAACATATATTTTTCATACCCATAATTAGGTACCTATATAATGTTAAGGTATCGTTTGTCGGGTCAGCTAGTACCTATTTAATATAATAGTGGGAATTAGGGGACACGAGAATCCATTTTTAATATCTATCAAAGAAATAATTTGAACTCAAGAAGTGAGTTAAAGTTTTCCCGTATTTGATTTTAATCGATTATCATACAATTAGGAATTAAACATTATTTGCGTCAATTATTGTTAAATATGATAAAAAATGAAAACTTACAATTTATAAGCATGTAAAAAAGAGTAACTTCTCAGCATATGCTGCTCATAATGCTCAGCGCTGTTTTTCAGCTTTTTGTACGAGAGCCGGACAATAAAATTCACATAATAAATAATGATTATGATTAGACATCGGATTATATGCATTTGCATATTTGCATATGCAAATGCATAAAACTCTCTAATTACGGCGTTAGTGCATATTTTAGCCTTTTTCCCCAATCGTGCATATTTCGTTAAGTAGCGGGAGTTTTGATTGGTCGACTAACCTTTATTAGCCAATCAGAACGCTCAGCGAGTAAACAAACCCTATCTTGGCATGGTAAAATGGCAAAAAATTACAAAATGGGCTCCATTTTAAGTAAATTTTGAGCCATTCAAAATAGGGCTAGATTACCCTTTTGGGACTAAAAACTTAAAACACGGGTTGAATTCCAAAAAAGGGCTAGATTTAGCCCGGAAAGGTCTAAGGTGGCGACACTGGGCTCGCGGGTGACAAACGTCACAAATTTGCGCTCGAAAATTTGGTAAAAATGCTTAATTGTATATTGGCACAAAAACTATACTTAATTTCAAGAAAATTTCACTGTTTTTGTACAATCTTTGATTTAAATATATAAAAATAATAAAAGATTTGATTTTGTATTGTGCATATTTTAGGCATATTAGTAGTTTTTAGTGCATATTTCGGCCTTTTTTAGTGCATATTTGCATGCATATTTTGGCATTTTGTTAGTGCATATAATCCGATGTCTAATTATGATTATTTACTCATATGATTAAATATGAACAAATATAACACTGAAGTTAATTCCATTGTAATATGTATGTAAAGCAAATGAAACATAAAGTTTATCGGATTGAATTCACATTTCTACGTAATCGATAATCCCAATTTAATTAAAAAGCTTACTTGTTAGTGCAGAAATATTGGACTTGAAATTCATTATGTTTCGTATGTTTACTCTATACATATTACAGTGTAATAATTGTAGAGCTTTTTTGTGGTATATGTAATGTTAAACCACACGTACCTAATAGTGCATGCTCTAATAACAATTAATTATTTAATTAATAATTAATTATTTACACGAATTTCATAACAAACAATCTATTTATTTATACGTGAGGTCTTTATAATGAAACAATTGTATGAAATCACAATTTTTGGAATTTTACATTTATTATTAAATTACTAGCGGTCCGCCCCGGCTTCGCCCGTGGTACATATTTACGTTTTCTCTACATAAGAACCATCCTCGTACTTCAAGGAATATAATAAAAAAAATGTTGTGTGGTTTTATGAAACCACGGTAAAAGTGAAACTTAGGCACAAAATTATCGTATTTGTACGATAATTATCGTACGGTTCGACCGTCACGCGACATGCGCTACACAGACCAAAAAGTTTGAGACGATGTAATAAAAGTTTCACTTTAAAAAGAATTATCGAAATCGGTCCACCCGTTCCCGCGTGATGCCGTGACAACGCGAAACAGGTTTCATTTTTATATAATTACTAGTTTACCGCCCGCGGCTTCGCCCGCTTTGTCTAAAACCTAATAAATTATATACTAAAACCTTCCTATTGAATCACTCTATCTATTAAAAAAAAACCGCATCAAAATCCGTTGCGTAGTTTTAAAGATTTAAGCATACAAAGGGACATAGGGACAGAGAGAGCGACTTTGTTTTATACTATGTAGTGATATAGATTATTATCCAAGTACGACATAATTTTTCGTTCACGTTCGTGATGGGTAAACTATTAAAATATTAATACGTTAATAATAATTTATTTGAAGCTATATTATTAAGTTAGCTGTAAGAACCTATAATATTATCAGCTGCTTACCTAATATAAAAGACGCTTAATAATATTCAAAAATATACAACGGTTGGGCAGCTTTCGCATGGGATTTTCTATACGTATTTCCAGCCCCAATAAAGCTTATTATTTTGAGACAAACATGGCACTTATTGTTTCCTAAATCTCTGTCGGTGTGATTTAATGCATATTATATTATGTACGGATTTATTTTCCAATTTATAATATTGGGAGAGATTTATTCATGGCAGATACTTGCTTATGTATTAAAAAACATAGATATACCTACACTGTCGCAAAACTTAGTTTTAAAACAATACTAGCTTTCTAGCCACGACTTCGTCCGCTTTGTCCAAAACCCAATAAATGATATACTAAAACCTTCCTTTAGAACCACTCTATCTATTAAAAAAAAACCGTTGCATAGTTTTTAAGATTTCAGCGTACATAGGGATGTATGGACAAAGAATGCGACTTTGTTTTATACTATGTAGTGATAAATTAATCAAAATTCTAAACACAAGATATCATCAAAAATATTTCAGCACAAAATATAGGTATATTTGAAAAAGAAACTAAATCAATTTGATCCGACATCTGTCCCGCGATCTCTACCAAAGTATGAATTATTGGCAAAAATTTTGTCCATTTTTGTTACCGCTCATAAATTTCTGCTTCTGACTGGTTATAAATCACAAAAGGTCGAGATAATTAATACTGGATGAGGGTTTGTTCAAATTTAGTTTTAATCGGATTATAGGCTTCAATTTATTATATACTTTATTATAAGATACCTATTTAATTTGGTCGCTTTATTGTGGGTATAATCCGGCCAAATTTAATGGACGTTCGAAATTTTGCGGTTTGTAATTACGGTTTTTATTAATTGGTATTTTATTGATAAATTAAATGCCTGAATTATATTAATTTAGTGCTATGTATTTGCTATGTATAGTGTTACCAAACTAATTGTAAAACATATTATGTACTAACTATAACCACTTTAGGAAGTTATATTCTATCATCTATGTATTTATTAATATAATATCTACACAAAATTTTATCAATATATGTTAAGTAATTTCCGTGAAAGAGCAACAGACATCCACAAATTTTTAACAACATTCTTCTCCTTTATACTAATATTTAAATTCTAAAAATGCGCGCGAAATCCTAGTTGTCTGACTTATGCAATAAATTCTAAACTTATACATACACCAGATGTTCATCCTGCAAAAACTTTACGAAATCACCTCAAATTTTGCATGCAGATGAATTAAATCAAAACGTAAGCTTTTGCGAATACAACGCGAGCGAAATCTTACTAATCTTATAAACTAGATTTCCGCTCGCAGCTTTGCCCGCGTTTTCAAAGAAAACCCGCATAGTTCCCGTTTTTGTGGGATATCCGGTATAAAATGTAGCTTATGTCTTATTCTCGGTCTTCAGCTACCTACATGCCAAATTTCATTGTAATCGGTTCAATAGTATTTGCGTAAAATAGTAAAAAACATCCATCCATCCTCACAAACTTTCGCATTTATAATATTAGTAGGATATTATTGTTACTCTTTCACGGGAAAACCGCTAAACGAATTTTACTTTTACTAAGCAGTCATGTAGCTTAATATATGTACCAGAATAACTCATAAGTTATAGAAATAATAGCTTTTTTACTCGGTTTTGTAGACGGGTGAAACCGTGCGGCACAGCTAGTCCATACTTAGATTAATCTGTCTGTCTATAATGCTTTCACAGCTAAACCATAGCACCGATTTTGATGTAATTTTGTATAAATGTAGTAAAAGAAACAGAGTATAACATAGACTATTTCATTTTTACAATATCCACTCATAAACAATTGAAATACGGTATAAAAGTTTTTGCTCATGACAGTTTAATTATATAAAGTTTAAACAGATCATCTATTTGCTCAGGTTTAAACTTGAACAAGATTTAATAGAGTTTAACGTGGCTTGTTTAACTTAAAGTTATTTATTACGTGCTGAAAATGAATATAAACTAACCCTTTATTTATGACTAGCTTTCCGCCGGCGGCTCCGCCCGCGGTTTCAAAGAAAAACTCGCATAGTTCCCGTTCCCGTGGAATTTCCGGGATAAAACCTATCCTATATTACTCGTGGATAATGTAGCTTTCGAATGGTGAAAGAATTTTTAAAATCGGTCCAGTAGTTTATGAGCCTGTTCATTACAATCAAACAAACAAACAAAGTTTTCCTCTTTATAATATTAGTGTAGATTAACTGAAGGGTTATGTTGGCTTCAGAATATGACAGTTTCGTGTTATAAGTTTTTGGTGATACCTACATGTTGTTAAGCATCATTAATATGTGTGAATTATTATTTTCTCATAAAAAGATCAATACCGGTACATTTTCATTTTAATAAAAATAGAAGTGTGATGTGGGCGTGGCCCACGTGTCACTTGTAAGGTAAG
>CAJQZM010013237.1:0-16365 GCA_907164665.1 Colias nastes
TTCCTAGGCGCGGACGGTATTCCGCGAGTTGCAGAGGTCCTGGTAGGAAATTCTGTCCTTAAAAGAGCTGTTGCGGGCTTATCGCGGCTGCCCGTTATGTAGGTTCTATCCTTATCCTCTGGTTTTGGACTCAGTCAGGTTTTGCCTGACTGGGACGGGGGAATGTTCGGAATAGACAATAATTAAATGGTAACCCTGATAACGGAAACGCGATGTATTCAATTGGTGAGTCGAATACGTCACTTGGTGAGGGAGCTGCATTCACATTAATTATTTGTACCAGTCTATCGGAGTCCGCCAACCGCGCCGCTCGTGTATTTAGTGTTATTACCGGTCGCCTCGGAAGTTATTTACGCGCGCATCGGAGCGTGTCGTCGATTGTTTTACGTGCTGAACACGTAGTAAATTAGTAAAATCGCCCCGCGGAATTGTTAATTGTACTTTTTATTGATATTGGTAATCACGCGCTGACCGCGAGTTTATGTGACAAGTGAGGTGTCATGGCGGCGTCGTGTGCCTGGCAGTTATAGTGGTGACTATACACATTAGATTGTCTCTTTTCTTTTTATTTTATCTTATGTAATTTAAATTATTCCCGTAATTATAGTTTTTCCTCCCCAAAGGGTACCCTATTGTTTTGACTAATTGACTGACCGACACACCACATATTTATGGAAGCAGCGCACGAGACCTCAGGTATGTACTCACGATGCATTCAACTATTGTATGGTAGCAGAGTAAGATAAATATCAAACAGTCATAGAAGTAAAAATATGTGCCTTATAATATAGTGTAGAGCTTATAGACATTGTCTTTATTGTAATAATATGTCATAGAATAGCGATCAAGCGGAATATACGAGAAAGATAAAATACTTTGTTACCGCGAAATTTGTATAAAATATTATTTTATGTTCAAAAATACTTGCCTTGATATTAGAGCAGCCGCATCTTAGACCAATACAGTTTAAATTATCTTCTTTAGTAATGGTTTTACTTCTCCTATGTACTTTAACATATAAGTCGTCCTATGTCCTATGTATGTATAGTCCTATGTACTAAAACATATGGTAGACAGGTTAGTTTCTTTTATTATAATATCACTAGTAAAATTGTAAATGGACGGCTTCAACAATATACCTGCAACATAGAAATGGATATGGGACATTTCAAATCTGTAGTATTGAATCATATAAGTTAAAATAGAAAATGAATTCACTATCTATCTATTAATAAGCATTGTAACTTACCTGTATATTTTAATTGGATAAAAATAAACGAGAAAATATAGGTCAAAGATCAGAGAGAAAAATAATATTATTGAACAGTTTCAGCCTTTCGTCTTGCTTCATTAAAATTTATAATGAAGACGAAATTTACTTTGAAATGTGTTGTTTGTATTTTAATATTTGCCTATAAATTAAAGTATTTTTATTCATATTTCACTCATGAATTTCAGTCAAATAATACGGTATAATATATTGTATTCTTTATAAGATTATCTTTGTTACAAGTGAGTGTGGTTTTCTGATTTTATTGAAAAAGTTTAGGGTTCGAGAATAGACTTGCAGTTTATAAATATTTTTTTCTGTATATCCCTTTATTCATCAAGACCCGTGGACCTGCAGTAATGGTTACAATTATATTATGTAGATTTATCTATAGAGGGATACAAAGAATTCATTTGATGTTTTATTATTATGGTTAATATCAATTTTGTTATATCAGGACAATGATTTTGTTTTGTTATGTAAATCTAGGGATTTTACATGTAAATTATAAATACGTTTACACTTACCATAAACATTTATTGAAGAGAAACTCCTTTTGGCGTGTTGAGAGTAAAATTTCAGAGTAAAATGCGACGATATTGGTATCTTTGATTTCCCTAAGAAGTTTCACTTCTGACACGTGTGCTCGGCACACACGCTCTTTTTCGTTTTAAACTCCAACAATAATATCCAGAAACCATAAAATTCTATTTATGTGTAGAACAGAACGGCACGTGTTTCCAATCCAATTCAATTATTCCCTGATTGTTTTACTATTTCTTAAGTTCTATAAACTAGCGGTAATCCGTAACTCGTGCTCTCAGACGATACCGTTAATTACTGGCAAATAATTAAAAACTTCACTACCAAGAGATTGCAAGCAAAACCGCTTGAAAGGAGAAAATATAGAAAGGATCCATTTTAAAAGAGCAGCTAGTTTTATGATTTTTTATTCATTGGAGAGTTTATAGTTAATTAAATTTATATCGGTATTTATAAGTAAAAGATATTCAAATAGTAATTGCGTATTTTATTAATTTGAGGGAAAGAATATGTCTTCTCTGGTACCTACTTTGTGGCATGTGAAAATATAAATATTTTCAATATAACATGAATTGTGTATTTTTTTGAAGTGAAACATCTTTAGCTGGGTTGAGATAAAATTTAAAGGTCGCGTCATGGCAATACCGTCACGTCATGGAGTAAGGCGACGAATTTGGTATATTTGAATCTCGCCAAAGTAGTGGCACTTCCGACACGTATGCTCGTGACTCTCGCTTTTTTATATTATATATTTTCATTTTAAAATGAAAATATGTAATGTTTAAAGAGTTATATTAAAAATAAAATTAGATTAGAACTAATCCTCCTTGGGTTCTAAACTATATATCTAAATTCAGGTCGAACAGTCGTTAGTGTCGCGGGTCCATTAAATAGTAAATGCGAGAATGTAAATACGTGCAAGTTATAAGAGAGAGGGATTGGGGTATTTTAGAATTTATTATAATGGCATTAAAGGTTATATTGCCTTGATGTTATAATATTAAAAAATACAATATTTATCTGAACAACTGTGAAAATAAAACACTACAAGCAATATACTTACATAATTTATTGTAGTGTAGCGACCGACTATTATTGATGAACAAAAGTTATAGAAATGATAAGACATACACCTGTCTTTAATCTATACTAATATTATAAATCTGAAGAGTTTGTTTTTTTGTTTGTTTGGACGCGCTAATCTCAGAAACTACGTAGGTACTGGTCCGATTTGAAAAATTCTTTCGGTGTTAGAGAGATCATTTATCGAGGAAGGCTATTATTACGCTAAGACCAACAGGAGCGGAGCAATGCGGGTGAAACCGCGGGGAAAAGCTAGTTTACAATACGGCTCTATCACATTAATTATTCTTGCTAATTAATGTCATGGATGCTCTTTAAAATAGGAAATTTAAGTTAAGGGGAAAACATCCCAAAAATAAATAAAAAAGTATTATAAAAATGATGTTTTACAAGTTTATTCAAATAAATATTTTCTAGTGATTTTATCGAAATCTCGCGCGCTTATAATTTCGACCTCACGATTCCAAAGGGAACGAACACGCTCAAGCTTGGCCCAATTAATATTACATCAACTAATCCAACTTTATATAGACGTGTGCCAGGTGTTTTAGTTTTATTACCCGTCTTGATTATCTCGGGTGTTCCTACATTTTATATTATTAGACCATAACTTTTATCCGCTATTTTATACTGATGATCGAATACATGACTGAAATTGAAAAATAAAACTGCAATTTTACTTTACATAAAAATATTTTTCTAATTAATAATAATTGTACTAAACGTAACTGAAATTGAAATCTTTAATTCAGAAAAAAAAATACAGTAAGCATTATAAATTTTAACAATACAAAGAAAACAGGTTTGAATAATGAGCTGCATCAATAAATGAAGTCTCATACTGAATTATAAGGTGCATATCACACTGCTTTTACAAGCTATTTTATTTAGCTGTAATATGGTGACTCCTGTCGCAGAAAGAAAATAATTTTTTATACGTTAAAAATCTTCAACATCATCAACGTCATGCAAAAATGCATACTTTAAGAAATACTTTGTCGAGCCAAATCCTTCATACTTATATAACGAACACCATCATACCTATACAGGGTGTTACAGATGTGGTGCATAATCCACAGAATATAGTTTTTAATTCTGACCTACGTAAATACTTACCTATAAGATATTTTACTCCGAAGCTTTTTTCTGTTTGATAAATTTTAAAACTCTATGTATACAATATACATGTATACGTACAGCGGCCATTTAAAATTATGTTTTTATATCTATACCGCATTCGCTTGTTGTGCTAACTTACACTAATCAATTTATTATGTCGTGGTATTAAGGGCAAGCTCCCTAAATTTTATGTGAATTTGCATCAATATTCTGAAACAGTCACACATACAATCAAAATGGAAATTTAGTATATGATTTATTGGGTCTTTTTCTTTCGATGTACAAGACAGAAACATAATTGTAACATTTTCGCTCGATTCAATTTTTATTCAAAAATGATGCCTTTTTTAAGGATTATTACATTTTTTTTAAAATTTACTTGAACTTTATGTCTAAAATAAATGTTAACAGTAAGAAAATAGAGTTTACTATTGAAGACCAAGATATTTTTTCTCTAGATCAATTATTACTTTAGTTATAAACGAAATAAGAATTGAGACTTACTTTTCGAGCTCGAACGCGATCAAAGAGCGCACGCGATATTCAACTTTATTACGGCTGTATTAGCGTCTAGTACCGTAACCGGTCTCTCAGTGCCAGAAATGAGAAAGGGAGCCTCCTCTTAAAGATTATTTTCCTAAAAAGCGTGTGAAAAACTAAAGGTAAGTTCCATTGATCATTCAACGTATTTGTGCGGTGTGCTTGGGACATCCTGTATAAATATATATAGAAGGGGTTTTTACACATTACTGCATATTTTACGGCATGAAAGCGCGTATACACGAAAGAGGGGAAACTTTGATATTGAGGCTATGTCACCTATTTTATTGACTACGTAAAAAGTTTATTCGGAATTTTTACCCTATTTGATAAAAGGTTTATTCAAAAGTTCCTATTTTATGGATTTATCGGTTTTTAAACTATACTTAGTATTTTGAGGTTTAGGATTATATAGTGGGTTTATTATACAATTGCTCGGTTAAATTTTTAGTTATGGTATTGAAAATAATTTTTTAAAGTTTCTTGCAATTTTCTACTCTATATAGTACAAGTTATATTATAATGATCATATACGTAGCCATGTAATTAAAAAATGCCACAAAATATTTAACAAATTTAATACATAATGCTGTTAATAATTTCTGAATGTTTACATAATTACCTAGCTAAGGTTTAGTAAGAATTGTTTCCATAAGACCTTTCGAAGTAATCTTTTATTACACGTATTTTTAACCCTTTTATATTCATAGAACAATACAAAAGAAAAAACGAAAAATTTAATGCAAGATGCACGCTTCGCTTGACACACTATGGTCCCAGCGGCCGTGTAGGTACCAAATGGGATAAAAATCTTTGAGTCGCCAAAATGTTATAAAATATTATTTATAGATTTATATTAAGAGAAAGTTATTGGATTCGGATTCATTATTATTTCCATTAAGATTATAAACATATTGCTTCGAAGTTTTTTATTGCATTTTTGTAGATTTTAATACTGATTTGTATAAACTTCAAACTTTATTTCAAAGCTACTTTAAGTATAATACTAGGTTTAAGCAGCCTATCAAAATACTTAAAAGGACACGAGATCGAATATGTCGAACGAACTTTGCTAAATGTACTGAAGACTAAAGACTAGTATCAGGCGATTAACACACGGTGCCGCGTGCCGCCGCGGTTGGCGGTGAAGCGGTTCTCAAGTTGCATTGGCTTCTATTAAATCCGTTGATACCAAACACACATACACCGCCCGACCGCGCGGTCGAACGGTCCGTTCCTCGTAGGGCTTCACTGCCAACCGCCGCGGTGCGCGGTGCCGTGTGTTAATCGCCTTAGTTCTCTTTATACTATGGTAAATATGCAATTAAAAAAATAAAATAAGCTATAGTTATTTTTCCAAAGATAAATACGTTTATAAGCTTACAATAGTGCAAGCATTAACAGTACGTTGTTTACGGCTCAACAAAAGTGCTGCTGAGTATAATTTCCCGTGAGAGCCTTCTTCAAAAGACTGTACTATAGTTTACATGTTTTATTCTCAACTTTATTACAATCCTTTGAACGCTATTTCCTATTTTTGTTTGATAGAATAGTTATTTCGTTTGACTAGGAGTTTCTGTAGAATTTCATATACATAGCACAAAGTAGATAGTTAAAAAGTCAATTCTAAAGTATTAGTTCCAAATTTGTTCAGACGTTCTATTGCGCATACGTAACAAACTTCTATTTTGGACAAACTAATATCAATTTCATATTATACATTAATAAAAAATATACTATTAACTATAAACAGTAAGGTAAGTAAGACCTTTCCAAAGGTTAAAAGATTTTAAAGTCCTTGCATTTAAATATTACTACAAATAACTCAAGATAACAAAATCATCAATTAAACGTTTTCTTTTATGAAAAACAATATTACATACTTACATGCGTGCTCTACCAATAGAGAGTTATATCATCACTACATAATATTATAAAACAAAGTCGCTTTCTCTGTCCCTATGTCCCTTTGTATGCTTAAATCTTTAAAACTACGCAACGGATTTTGATGCGGTTTTTTAATAGATATAGAGTGATTCAAGAGGAAGGTTTGAGTATATAATTTATTAGGTTTTAGACAAAGCGGGCGAAGCCGCGGGCGGTAAGCTAGTAATATTCTAAAGTAATCGCTTTGTAAAGTTTAAACCTTTTTTAAATGACAAAAAGTACAACAATCTATACTTGAAATATCAATTTATATTCTCCGTAAGTACACATGTGGCAACATCACATATTCCATAAAAAAGTACGTAAGAGATTGGATTTTCATATTTAAAATATGTAACACGCGGCGTCGCTCATTTGTTTTATATTGACAACACCCGTTTTTCATGCAATTTAAAAGATGAGCTTTATGAATTCTTGTATAATATCATGTTACGTTTAATGTATATACACCTATACACGTAAAAAAATATGTCCGTATAGTGAATATAATATTAATAACAAAAAAGAAAGGGGGGAGGGGGAAGACACTTTTCCATTTGACCGAATTATTTGTTTTAAAACTAGCTAGGTACTAAAATACCATTGGATTTCATTAAAACGTTAAAAACTTTTATTCAAAGACATTTGTAAAATATTCAAAATAAAGTGAACCAATATAAAAATATTTTTTTAGTTGTCTTAAAATGAGTTACGTGATATAATAAATAAGATTTTACAGCTTGTTCAAACCCACAAATCCAAATGTAACAATATAAAGACAAACAATAACAATAGATATTGATTCTACATCGCTCGGGAATCGAAGCTATGACCGGTCGTTCATCAGTGCGGCTTACACGCTTAGCCGCCTTTACACTGAAAAATGACTGAAGTATCTCAACTTTTCTAAACCTCTATTGATGTGAGAAAAATGGATGTGGTAAAATATCCAAAATATATGAATTATACACAACCTTCGATCGTTTTAAGTTATGAAGTACGACGATTTCAAAAATTTCTTATATTATGAATATTTTACCGCATCAATTTTACATCCTGCGGAAATTATATTATAATTAGTACTCTAAACTCGATTAGCCTTTCCGTAATGGTCCTCTGAATGATACAGATGGTACATAATACACACACACACACACACAAATTACTCTATAATAATAAAAAAAAAACTGTCTATTGCGTTAGACAGAAAGTGATGTGATGATGTGAAGTTTGTTTTATCATTAAATGCAATTCCATCAAGGAGTAACAATACAACGTATAAATCAGTAGTTACTTGCAGCCTTGCCTGCATGAATAAAGGAAAATTCCTATTAGAATGAACTCAGTGTAAGACTCAACAATTTACATCCTCCAGACATAATACCTACCAAAAAATTGCTTCATTGAAAGAAATTATATGAAAGAAATAAGTATAAGGATAGTAAAGGTAACGCGAATGCTTATTTGCGGGCGGGCATCACTTTCCATCAGGTAACCCGCCAGCTCGAGTGCCTGCTTAAGCGATAAAAAAAAAAATTAAAAACGCCCAAAAGCTTTAAAAAGCGCCTCCAATATTCGTACATCCCGTCATTCCCCGTGGTCACGTTACAGCGTTGCCATGTCGTATTGCACCATTTATTGCACATGTATTGCTATCAATTTCACTTCACGAGTACTTGTTGCTTGGCACAGCTTTAACGAAGCTTTATGGCGATTATTGGTTATAGTATATAGGATTTTCTGTAATGGTACGGTGGAGATGGTCTTAGTTGAGATTAGCGTCACTGACATTCTTTTAGAACGGTACTAGATTTCCGCCCGCGGCTTCGCACGCGTTTTCAAAGAAAAACCCGCATAGTTCCCAATCATATGGAAATTCCGGGATAAATGCCTATGTCTCATTCTGGGTCTTCAGCTACCTACATACAAAATGTCATTATAATCGGTTTAGTAGTATTTTCGTTAAAGAGTAATAAACATCCATCCTCACAAACTTTCGCATTTATAATATTAGAAGGATTAACACAAAGCACATCCCGGAAATCCCACAAGAATGGGATCTATGCGGGTTTTTCTTTGAAAACGTGAGCAAAGCCGCGGGCGGAACTCTAGTTGTGTGTGTGTGATATAAGTAATGATTATATTAAAGCAATAATAAGTACCAAAAAATTCATGAATAAACATCAAAACATGGTTTCATAATACAAAACTTTTCCTACCGACATTTCACCCGTAAGCTTCATGCATACGAGTTGAAAACTGTATAAAAGCAACTGCAACTTTAAACTCCCGAGATTAAAGGAGCGAAATAAAGAGTTTCCAATTTTTAAGCTGTTATTTTGTGTTTTTACATTTTTCGCTAATGTACTGTTGTGATGTTGATTTTGTTTAGCTGTTCATTTCAACTTCATTGTGTTTGTTTTTAAACATCACGAAAAGTTTTAGAATGAAAAACTTTGAATGCTTTATTAGTAATTTATTGTTTAAAATAAATGGAGAGCTAATTGATAAATGATTTTAAAGGCTTTTGTCACGTATCTACAACTAAATGTAGCGCCACCTTTCAAGAATAATACAGCTTTCTGCTGAAGGCATTTTCATAATCAATTAGACAGTTTATTTATATTTTATATTTTTATTGCACACATTAATTACAAGCATAAGCAGGATATATATGATTAAAATAGCGGCTTTATTGTTGATTTACATATTTATATATCCTTCATTGCACACATATAAAGTTTTATAAAAATATGCAATTGGCAGCTTTATTGCTTAAAACCAATTTCTTTCAAGCAACCAGTGCCAAGCAGAAAATTATACAGTTGCAAATTTGGGATGATTATTATTTTGGAAGATATTCATCATCATCATCATCATCATCATATATGGGATACGTCCCCACTGCTGGGACACGGGCCTCCTACGAGGTCATAATCCACCACGCTGGCCAATTATTCGGCAAGTCGGTTTCCTCACGATGTTTTCCTTCACCGTTCGAGCAGTGGTGATGTTACAACATGCGCAGATAAATTGAAAAATCGATTTATTTCCTGTGCGCTCGTCTGTCTGTAAGTCCTGAGCCACATCTGCTCTTATTTAATATTTTATTTGCAAAATGTTTCATTGCAATTACTTGTGAACTAACTCCGATAAAAACCCACTATAAATGACTCCTAGATTAATTAAAACTACCGTCTAACTAACACAGGCCAGTATGATAACAGCCACATAAGCTTGGCAACAATGGCAGCTAGTTTCCATTCATAGCAATCGGTCATACCACACGCTTCTTCATTGATATTGAGAATAATCAGCTTTAGAAATAGTCATTTACATGTCTTTGTTGAAGATCCTAGTTTTATATTACAAATCTCTACTTAATATTATAAAGCTGAAGAGTTTGTTTGTTTGTTTGTTTGTTTGTTTGTTTGTTTGTTTGAACGCTAATCTCAGGAACTACTGGTCCAATTTCAAAAATTCTTTCGGTATTAGATAGCCCATGTACCTATCGAGGAAGGCAGGCTATATTACGCTAAGACCAACAGGAGCGGTCGAGCCACGCGGGTGAAACCGCGAAACGCAACTAGTGCTTAATAAAATGTCACCTATATTTTATACTGTCTACAGTGGAAGAACCAATTAAAAACGGGACAAAAAAATTAAGTAGTGCACTCACTCTTTATATTATCCTAGCTTTCCGCCCGCGGTTTTCCCTCTTTGTCTAAAACCTAATAAATTATATACTAAAACCTTCCTCTTGAGTCACTCTATCTATTTAAAAAATGCACCAAAATCCGTTGCGTAGTTTTGATGATTTAAGCATACCACCCTATGTGCCTATTTTAAACTATGTATAGTGATAAACTTGGTTAATTGGCACTCATATTTGACTGCATCGAATTTACCTTATAAACTATTTTTTAAAGAGAAGCTTTCCAGAAAAGACATCGTACTGTACACTCTTCTTACAATATGGCCGACTGAACCCTCAAAAGACGGCATAACGGTCAATATACTCAATATACTCCTGTCCTTTAACAGGATTTGGGTGAGGTTGATAATTTTCATTCATATAAAATAGAGGTATGTTTACTATAGATTTTCTTTTCTATTGTTATAAATAAAAGTGAAGAAACACTTTAAAGAAGTAATCAAATGCACTAATTCTCGCAAATCCGTTTTCAACTCTAGTCAAGTAAGTTTGGACTAGTTTTGTATTCCTGTGAAAGTTTAAGTTAATATTTTAGTGTTGAAGGGTGCTTGATTTCTTAGTACTTTAATAAAGAAAGTAATTTAATAAAAATATGTTGTAGGTATTGCTTTTTTCATAGAGCTTTAAATGAAAACAAAATTACGTAAATAACTAAAGTACTTAAAGAAACTTTAAACAAGGTTAAAACAAAACCTTTAAAACAGAGCTTAATGACGGCATGATAGTAATTAGTAACATAACGTTCAATAGTTTATATGCAAGTATTTTCATAAAGAATAAGACCAAATATTACGTAGAATATAGTAAAACAAACAATGATAATACAATTCATGAATTTTTCCGCCAATATAACATAATATCTCCCTTATTTGCAATAATATTATGTTAACATTGTCATTTGCCTTTATCGTCATTTCGCGCGTAATTCCCTAATGAAATGGTTTTTATTCAACGGAAAAGTAATAGATGAGACAAATATTTGAGTCGTAAAATATTGGGACATGAAATTGTTTTGTTCCGAACATAGGGTATCAATACGTATTAACGATGTTGGATGTACCTAAGCTTAGGAAAGTGTTTTACGCTTTGCCCAGTATTTTTGACGAAAACTATTGTATGTTAAATCTTTTTATTATCTTGGAGTGTTCTTAAATCTTATATTCAGGCATGATATACAATAATTTTATAGTCCGTTTTGAAACACTAATTCGACGTATGTTGGTTTAAGATTGTATATGTAGGTACCTAGTTACTGCAATGTATGTTGTTATATTTTACTGATATATTTATACGGTGCACTCAGTGTTTAGGCCAAATTTCGGCGCAAAATTAGCTTAAAAGTGAGAAATAGAGACATATAGAGTGAATAGAGAAATCATGAAAGTTTCCCCACACAAATAATTATAAAACTACATATTTAATAATTGTATAGTTAACCTCGGAGAGTAATTATCAATGTGTTTTATGGATCACGTACAATTTCATAGGAAAATTGGGATTCAATTATTCATAAAATATAATTGATTAAAACACAATGCAGTATCACTAATTATATTTTGATATGTGAGTGACGTCATAAAATTTAATTTTAATATAATGGTAAGCGGTTCGTTATTTTAATTTTAATTATATAATAAGTATTTGGTATTTTGAGTGACATTTTCAATTTGTATACGTGCAGAATATTTGTAGCATGAATAAAATATTTTATAACATTTTAGTTGTTCGCATTAATTATACAGAATTACACACAATAATTATTTTGGGACAAGGCTTTGGTATTAATTCCTCCTATCTTTAAAAGCCAAATTAATTTAGCGTCAAAATTGAGCCTAGTTCTAACTATTCGTTTCTAACTGGTAACATATTCATGTGCAATTCGAAATATATTTTACGACCTACTAGACTCATATATAGTGTCATCAAAATCAGTTGAGCTTTTTCAGAAGTTTAAAAACATTGTGATGATTGTATTTATTTATATAGAATAGAAGATAAAATAATTGTAAATACTAGGTTTTATGATACAAAGACGTTAAATTTTCCCGCCATTTTGTCGGCCATGTTGGTTTGCCAGATTGAGAAATAACAGAAACTTATAACCTTTATTCGTGTATTCTTAAGATATTTTCAATAGTGTAACAGAATCTCGTGACCGCGTTTCCGAGATATTCAAGGTCGAACGATAGAAAATCAATAGATATTTCAGTGTGTTCCAATTACGTTGATATCTTAAGTTGTTGTGTAAAATATCCGTAACTATAAATAGGAAATTTAGGAATATTATCTATACTTAATATTATAAAGCTGAAGAGTTTATTTGTTTGTTCGTTTGAACGCGCTAATCTCAGGAACTACTGGTTCGATTTGAAAAATTATTTCGGTGTTAGATAGGCCATTTATCGAGGAAGGCTATAGACCAACAGGAGCGGAGCTCAGCTAGTAAAGAAATATTATTAAAGCTACATTCTACTTTTTATGTGTGTCCCACGCGATCTAAGTACCTATATATAATTTATCAGGTTATAGACATAGCGGGTGAAGCCGTGGGCCGTGGGAAAGCTAATATAAAAAAGCCAACACGATTACATTTAGAATTTATTGAACAAAGAGTATGTACCTATACATTTAACCCAAACTTAATTGCCAATACATGCATAATATAATTATTAATAGATTATTTCCCGCCTAAGGGCCGATTTTTCAATGCTTGGATAAAACTTATCCGTCCAATAAAGTATTACACGATAATATTAAAATGTCACGTAAACTGTCAAATACGGGCAATTAGAATACGTTTTTAAAATGGTAGTTTTATACATTATTCGACGAATAAGTTTTATCCAAGCATTGAAAAATCGGCCCTAAGGGCTGATTTTTCAATCCTTGGTTAAAACTTATTCATCGAATAACGTATTAAACTACCATTTCAAAAATATATTATATTTGTCCGTATTTGACAGTATACAGGTGGCATTTTAAAATGTTCGTGTAATACTTTATTGGACGGATAAATTTTAACCAACGATTGAAAAATCGGCCCTAAATGTAATAAGCTGGCATCTGTCAAATTAAAGCAAATAGAGGGTTTATTGGCCCCGCATTAGGCGTAATGTTATTGAGCCGATCTGTTGATTACGGTCGAATCGAATAGAGTGGAGCGAATTAAAGACAATAAATACTGTTTTGTGGAAGTGCCTGGATAAAGAAACGGCTAAAAACATTTGGTTGGATCACTTGTTAAAAAATATAAGTATGAAGAATAAAGTGTTTTATTTCAATTGTCTCACAGTGCATTTACATTAAACGAATGCTCATTCTAACCCCACTATGTCAAATAATTTTAGTTCGAAAATATTCTATGCAATGTTTTTATGAACTACACAGAATACGAGTTTTCGTTTACACTAAAAGTGATCGAAAGAATGCTCTAATTCTAGTTCTATGTTCGTTTGATGTAAATGTACCATTAGAATGTCGATTCCATTATTATTTACAAAGCTAGGAATGACAAGAATTTCTACAAAAAAAATCCTGATCACCTTTTATTTTCCTTCGTCTTATCCAAAGTTCCCATTAAAACATTATTTTCAACTATTTTGAACCCTAATACATGTTATACTTAAACATTTGCATATTAACCCAGTAAAAGCCGATGAATAGAATAGATTGAACTAACATAAAACTAAAACAAGGCCATATTGAAAAGCTTCACTTGAAAATCGTCGGTTTTTGGTCGTATTGTTAAATATTGACTGACATCCAATTATGCAACGGTACGGAAACCTAGATATTGACTACAATGTGAAATCATGTATTTTGTTTTATAGTGCATCTGAAAATTCGAATTGCTGATTCAAATTGGAGCAATTTCTTTTAGCATTATTTTCGAATTCAAGATTTGTGAAGAACATATTGTGCTTTATCAGATGAAAAAATGTAGTAGTAATGAACCTCAAACAATGTAATAATTAAGATAAGTATCATTTTTTTTTAGTTTAGTTTTAGTTTGCGTTATACAGTAGGTAGATAAAAAAGTGGCTGGATCTCGTATACATGGATGATATTTTCCATTAAAAACCGCACTTACGAGTATGTTTCGTAGTGCTTTATGTAGAGCGGGCCTACAATTGATATTTTTTTGCATAACATTTATAAAAAAATAGGTTAGGGTTGACCATTTGACCAATAAATGTAAAACTTAATATGAAGGTACCTAAAGATATAATAAAATAAAGCATACTGCTCCATTGATTTTCTTTACAGAAAAGAAGGTGATCAGACGTCTGCTGTATCCTGCCAGACCGAGACATTTTTTGTAAGTCAGCACCGGTAACCAATACCCCTTCGGTTCCATGCTCACACATAAACCACTATACCAAGGATGCCTGTTTCGAGTACAATTTATAAATTATTCCCGCACAATTTACCTAACCACATGATAAGCTTGACATGTGACATTTGAGCTGGATCAAATTAACATTCGCGAGTCTTGACGGGAAATAGCGAGATGTAGATTTTGTGACGTCATAGATAAGTAAGTATCTAATGTGTTTTATTGAAGGAGATATCTTGAGAGCACAGAAAGAAAGAAAGAGGGTCATTTAATAGTTATTAACGAAAAACTAAAATTATTTTCTTCTTTTCGTCGATCGAAAGAGCAGTCGTGCACTTTTGAATTTTTCAATTGTGTATCTATTTACCGTTATCACAATTCAAAGGAAAACCAAATAACCAAAGCGCTAAGGGAAATCTGATCTATAACAGGTGCGTTCAACTGTTTCACGGTACATTTGAGTCTTTGTTCAGAGATAGGATTCATGACATCTGCAGTGATTGGTTACCGCTACGGGCAATTTGTGTGAAGCGGGTATTGTTTCTCGCATTACAGTAAGTTGAAGGGAAATATTGTTGTATTTTGGAATAAGCAGGTTTGGTAATTCATATTTTACTAGGACTAGGGTTCTTTCAAATGTAACAATTAATTTATTCTGGTTTCAATATACCACTAATCATCAAAATTGCTCTTGCACCGCACGCACGCACCCTGGGTTGAAAAAAAAGTTGTTTTTCAATTATGGTTGTTTTACATTTTGGAACATAATATAGTAACTTCACTATCTTCTACAATATCAGAGACTATAACTTACTTACTTACAATAATAACATACTTATAGTTATCTACAAACTATATATAAATACCAAATCGATCTTATAATAAATAACCGTATTTACCGCATGGTATTTGCAATCGGGCTTTTCCACCAGTTAGCAGTTTCATTTTAGTCATTTAACCTGCAGAGTCATCACATAAATTAACCTATACAGTATACACCTTTCCTTTTGACATTAAAATTAATAAACGTAAGAAGCTTTCACATTAACCTGAAAATGTTACGTCAAAGTGTACATTCACTCCGCGATTCAAGTATAATCTATGCTCATGTATGATCTGTGCTCATATTTAATCTATGCTGTCAAAGATTAGTTCAGTACAGATACGTCCTTTGAACTAGTCACATTTATCTGCATCTGAGAACTTAAGCACGAAGCCTTGTGAACTCGGTAGTGCTAAGTCATTTGGCTTTGACTAACTTTCCGTTTGATATAGCATGTCGTATGAAAACAGTGTAATTGAATGTGTGTACTAGATGTACCATTTATTTTATACCTACCTATGTAGAAATGTATTTTAGACTAGAGCTTTTATTTGATAATTATTATAGGTTTTCGCCCACGTAGTCAAAGGAAAACCGGCATAGTTATCGTTTTCGTGGATTTTCGGTTACCCTCTACGTTTGTGCCAAATTTCATTAAAACCGGTTAAGCAGTTTTTTCGTGAAGAAGTAACAAACACACATAGGTACATTTATGATATTAGAATGATATGTTTTAGTTTGGTATATTATTTTCATAAAAAAGAAAACTTTACGAATAACTCTTTTCATAAGCTTTTCACAATTACGCTTTTCATAAGGTCAAAAATGAAACAACTTTTTGAACAAAAAAACGACATTTTCTTTGTTTTTATTTCACTTCATTCAATATTGAATATTTTAAAACAACTGCAACTTGCGAAGCTCCAAGTTTCCATTGGACGTTACAGTTGCAATTTGACATCAGACTTGTACCTATTGTTCTGTAAACAATGTCTTGGATCTTGTTGTAA
>CAJQZM010013238.1:0-12677 GCA_907164665.1 Colias nastes
TTACGCTCTTATCGCATCAAATAATAAATACAAATTTTTTGTTTGTAGTCAGATGATTTCCATTAGAATTAGAATGTATGCGACATAGACATTGGCATAAGGGTGCTCATACACTAGTACATTATAAAACCGGTTACTCACCTACGTATGCAGCAGGGGCAATATTGGATTTGTACCCTAAATTGGCTCCTTAATTGTGATGTGTATAGGCATGCAGGGGCAATTTAGAGAACATCTGAAATTGCTCCGACCGCCGATCAACCGAGATTGTTCCAATATTGCCCCTGCGGCAGATACGTGATTAGCTGGCTTAACAGATCATCGAACTCTCTAATGTGAGTATTTGCCTTTGCATTTGGAAGCATTTGCCGTTTTTACACTGTGTTCGAAAAGTGAAAAAACCACTTTTCGAACACGAAGTTCGATGTTTTGTTACAGTCTTAGGGTGCATTTACACAATCACAGTATAGCGACGCGAATAACGAACGCGCATCGTAAAGAATACACTCGCTACTTGTCTTGAGATTCGCGTAATATGTTAAGAGCGATTTTTCGGACATAATCTAAGGGAAGACTAATGTGTAGACTGTAGACAGTGGTTTGCGTCGACACTTTTTAAATGATTAAATGATTTTTTTTGATAATTAAAAAAAACTTTTTAAATGAATGTTTGGTCGAGTCAAGAGGTATAGCGATCACGAATCTGTAATTGCACCATAAAGGAATCTACCCTACTACAACGTATCATACTGTAATTGTAATATACGGCTTTCATAGTGGGCTTAGTAGAGCATATCATATTACTTTTCGATTCTGACAAGTTCCTATTACGGTCATACTCATTGTATTGGGTAGAGAACTTTAGGCCTATTGTCTGCGTATGACACGCTTTCATTAATTGATGATAAGGCAGGCAGAGCAAACAGCCTCGCGAAGTAATTGCTGTGCGAAGTAGCTCGATCTGTGTGGTCTCCTCCGAGGTAAAGGGTGGCACATGCGTACTACTATAACGATATTTACCCTCGATCTTAGAATACATGTATAAACGTACGTAGAAGCGGTATATGCGAGCAAATTAGCAGTTAAAGCCGTTCGCGTTAGACAAAGATAGAATACACATTTAAACTATTAGCCGAAAAGAGTTAGTAACGTATCCGATTAAACTCATCCAAGCTAAATTAACTGACTTCAAACGGAATGTGTTTTTACGCGTAGGTAATATGCCGTTTCTACCTCAGTATATATGTATTCTAACCCCTCGACCACCTAAAGCGTTTCTATGCGATCTAACTAAGAATAGGATTTACCAAATGACGTCATAGCTGTTAATTAAAAACCAATTAAAGAGCTAAGTTAAGTAGTTAACGTTTGTATGCAAATTTTATGTAGGTAAGAGTAGAATGTAACCGTTCTCAATCGTAATTTCAAATTACATTTAGGCACATTGGGGCGGTAGTCCTTTTCTTAATTAGATCGCTTCTTAGCTAGCCTTCTTCGAAACAAATGCGTTCTATACTTGTAACAATATTTTGATGTGGCAACACCTAACACCTTACTTCCACAGAATAATTGAAGGCAAACACGCATGCGCAGCATGTAATCAGGCCTTCGCCCAACTGAAAAGACTAAAATACCACATCCGATCCAACCACTATAACCTCAAATCGAAGATACCGATCTTCTTGAAGAAAAACGTCAACGACGTTTGGTTCGAAAGAGTTTCGAATACAGATAATATAGCGGAAATGACAAAGGTAACAGAGTATAAATTGTTAGTTCGGAAAACAGAATTCAATGAAACAATAGTTAATGATGAGACAGAAGATGTTGATGTTTCGGATTTATATCCTATTGAATATAAAAAAGAGAAGATAGAATGCAATGAATGTAATATAGTTATTACGAGGAAGGATTATAAGAAGCACTTTAAAAAGAATCATTAACGAAAAAAGCCTAGAATTATACATGAAGGGATACTGAAGATGCAAAGGGCGAATCACAAAAATAACTTTACGATCGAAAAGATGACTAAATAATAGTCTTTTATATTATGCACTTACGTAACATATTAACTAACTAATTCAATCGGGATACTAGATGAAACTGCACTAAATAATATCACAATCGTTATGTTATATGAAAGTATTTATATATTTATTTGATAATTTTAATAAAAATACGTTATCGTAACCAAACATTTCTGATCTTAAAAGTAAGAGTGACTCGGATTAAAAAAAAGAACGTATATGCCGAGTACACGTATCAGAAGTGAAACTTCTTTGGCAAGATTCAATGATACCTGAACTATCGTATACTCTCAACGCGCCTAAAGCAGTTTCACTTCAAAATACGATCTCATGTAATTTTAAAGGAATGAAAGAATATTTGCTGCCTCTTTTATTTCTTGTAATCAATTTACTAACGTTACATGTTTGTTAATTAATAATTAAGTTTTAAATACATATTAATAGTGTAGGTAGGTAGCGTCAGTATTGGAAATGATTATCGGAAAATGCTAAAGCAAGTATTATAAGGCTTTAATAAATTGCTCAATATGAGTATTATTAACATTGTAGAAATTATTATACCAAAACGTCACATTAAGAGCAATATTGTTTAAATGCGTACAATATTATTTATAGGGCAGATGTGAAAATGCAGTTCCAAAAATATTACCTATTTATCTACTGAGTAGAGAATGCTTTAAGATTTTAGATATAACAGGGAAGTGAGTTCCTAGATAGAGAGACTAATGCGGTATCCTATCTCTACTGAGTTTTTAAGCTATTGCGTAGCTTCTATCGCGGGCCTTGAGCGCGGGGACCGAATCGAGAAATTCCGTAACGAAAAAACCTCACGCTCCCCACTCCGACGGGCACGGAGGTGTGGCATGAAGGCATGCTATGCAATAGCTTTACCGCGGCAGTCCTCGAGTGCCACACGTCTTTTTTTTTAGTTATTTATGTTCTTTCCCAGAGCAAGCGAAGGGGCAGGTGGGCCACATCACACCTGATGATAAGTGGTCACATAACACTGGTAGTGTTACAGGCAATGGTATTGTAAGTAAAAAGGTGTAGATAGGTTACCAACACAACATTCGATCGTCAAAAACGGCACACTTACACACACGATTAGACGTCAAAGTGAGATGGTACTATTCAACTATCATGAGCGAAAAGGAGACAACTGAATTAAAATTATTTTGCCACATTTCGACGTGCACTCCCGGAGTGCTAATAATCTGTTTACACCTTTTTACTTCTAATATCATTGGTGCTTTGTTGGCTATTTAATGACAATAATCGTTCATCATTTTGGAATGATTTGACTGTAACGTGAGAAAAACAGATAGGATACCGCGGATTTCTGTCTCATTATAAACGTAGGTTTTAAGGCTTACAGGCTTAGAGCGTATGGGCTCTACACGATGCGCAGCGTTGGTCTATAATTGGCCGATAATGTACATGACATTTCATAATATTCGCCGTAACGGCGGCAAACAATTGGGCCAACGTTGCCCATTGTGTAGAGGGCCCATTAGAGCTTAGAATCTTGTGTATCTAAACATACACAATAAATTATATTATTGCATATCATATTGTATTTGTAATCAATGCACATGTTCGTACGTAATTTCATTGAAAATACCTTTTGTACATTTTTAAAATAATAAATATGATCATCAAGAGTCGGTTTATAACAGACTTTAAAATATTATCAAATAATGTTGATTATCTCAGTTACTTGATTAGTTTAATTTATAATTATTTTTATATCCCGTGACAAGAAAATAATGTATAACGGTGCATTTACATCAAACGAGCGAATGCTCATTCTAACCCCACTGTGTCGAATTCATTTAGCGTAAACAGGCAATGTTCTAATACTGAACAACACTGAATACGAGTTGTCGTTTGCACTAAAAGATCACGAAAGAATGCTCTTACTCTAGCTCTATGTTCGTTTAATGTAAATGCACCGTAACAAAAAACCTCTCTTTCTGTAATTCGCACTTGTCCTTGCCAGTTTTATTCAAACTTTTGTGGCGGTTATTAACCATTGACTGTTAAATTATTTTAATCATAATCTTTTTAACCTATGTGATTCTTAAATTACACTATTTTTATATACAGTATTATTATTATATGCAATTATTTTCTTTGTCATCACTGTGTCAATATATTATCACTTTTTAATTGAATAAAAGGTTTTAAAAATATATTAAGGTCTTTTATTTCTCTCCATTTACCTACCAAGTTTAATCTATACTAGTAGTATACCGAGTAAAAAGTAGCCTATGTGAATTTCCAGACTATAATTTCTATCTCCGTAATACTTTTTTTCCAAAACGATCAATTAAACATCGATTAAATCAAAGACGTGTTGTTATATTTTAGTCTTATTTCTTGCAAAATGAACATTGACGTACGATAAATAACTACACTCGCAATTGTCTCAAGCAAAACTCTGCCCAAACCTATATATGGCAGAGTTCTCTAAGGAGTTATGTGATAAACTTTGAACATTATTGCAATGAAATAAGGTGCAAATTTGAACAACGCTGCTTGGACATATTTTATTGACGACCTTTTAATATGCGATTGTGGCTGTTTGTTTGTAGTGTTGACTTTGTTTATAGAATACTCAAATGAAAATAAAACAAATTGTAGAATAGCGCAGTGAGTAAATATAAAATTCAATATTGTTACCTATAAAATTTAATGTAAACATAAAACATTTACGATGCAATATAATTTAATCTAAAAATGTAAAAATGTGTAACACAGCTTGTATTTCTCTAAGTGAGTTTATAAAAATTCTTATTCGTGATGTTGCTGGCTTTACTAAATAAATAATATTATTAGTAAATTCATGTTTAACTTAAAGAAGCACACAGATAATGATTTCAGATTTGTAACCTGTGTTTGTAACACAATTCTTTGTCTTCAAATCTTTTTGACACATAAAATGCCTTTGTTGATAAGATTTTCAGTGGGAGCCATTAAAAGTTGATCCAACAAAGTATTTTTAATTTTCAGGATTAATTTCCCTGTATTGTATAATCATGGGTGTAAAGCTAGTTACCACGCATAATGATACTCTAAAAATTGACAAATTCATTGAAAAAGTCCTTTTATCAAGTAAATTTAATAAAGTGGCTGAAATGATCGCTGAGAAAACAATAGAAGGAATAATGAAATTGCAAAATAATGCGTTTAACAAAGACAACACTAAAATAACAGAAACTACAAAACAAAATAACGATGTTAATAAAATACGCAGAGATAGTTTTACATTAATTAGTAAAGAGCATGAAAATAATGTTAATTCTAATTCCTTGAGCGATTTGACATTACAATATAAGAAACTAATTGGCAATATCAAAAAAGATCCCGCAAAATTAGAAATTTGGAATGAAAACGAAACAACAACAGAGACCAAAGACAAAGATTCCATAGCAAAAACAGAAGATAATCTTGATAAAGATGTTAATGCAAAAGATGATAATCCCGAAATAATAATGAATGACACAGAAGAAAAGCTAAACGATTCCGATGAAAGTGACAGCGGTGACGTCATAGAAGATGAAGAATTAAACGAAGACAAAAATATAACAGAAAAAGAAATTATACAAACTGACGCAACGACACCTGAAGATATATTTTCTAGCAAGCAAAAGGATCTACATGGAAAAAAGACGGTACGCGAAGAAGGGGATAAAATGTTTGTTTTTCAATCTTCCTCCGAATACGAGGAATATCATGAAAAAGTGAATGGTGTTTTAAAAAGCGGACGTTGATTTGTAAATATAAAAAATTAATGATTTATTTTTTTAAACGATGATGATAACTACAGAAATATAGCGATTAGCGTCCTCTGCAATCGGTAGCTCAAAAAAGCAAAATTACATTAAATCTACGATAAAGTTAAGATTTTTTAAAGAAACACACATTGCATTAGTTCCAATTTCATTTCGATTTTATTACAAAAACTACGACCGGTATCGATAAATCATCATCGTATATAAATTAATCCTATCCTACTAATATTATAAGTGCGAAAGTTTGTGAGGATGGATGTGTATGTGTATGTTTGTTACTCTTTCACGCAAATACTACTGAACCGATTACAATGTAATTTAGCACACATATAGAGGGTAACTTGGATTAACACATAGGGTAGGTTCTGTAGACAGGGACTATACGGGTTTTTCTTTGAAAACGCGGGCGAAGCCGCGGGCGGAAAGCTAGTTAAACATAAAACCGTGAAATAAAATCGTCATAAATAAGCCAGTTTGTGCATTAACTGTAATCTTTACCTGCTTTATGTAAATTTAAATTCAGTAGTCCGTCTGTACGATGCTGGATTTTAAATCTTAAAGGGGTGATAGACGTACGAGTAAGTACGCGAACTTGTGGCTCGACGACCTTTTTCGCTCGTGTATCACCCCAAGTACGCGTACTTAAAAACCGTCGAGTAAGTTCGTTGACGATCCAACATGTTTGAAATTTTACTCGTAGCCCGCCTTCGCTCGCACGTCTGTCACCGCCGCGAGCCGCGAGCCTAGCCTGTCTAGCTATAATAGGTGTTACTAAGTGCAAAATTTCATCATATAATGGCTTAAATCCTTAAATTATTACGTAAGTCTTCCTTCTACATCGTAACTCCTTCATCAAATTTACGTGGGATAAACGCTCTCTTTTTGTAAGCCAGTTTTTCACCCACTTTTGCTGATTTCGTCTTCTTCTTTTAGTTTTATGAAAATAATTTAATATAATTAATATGAATGAATATAATATAATTGAATATTGGCGAAGGTATCTTTGAATCACGCCAAGAAAGTTTCACTCCTGACGCGTGGGCTCGGCGCACACGCTCTTTTTTTGTAAAGTACCCTCAAATTATAATAGTAAAAACGAAAATGTCCTTCAATTTTTGAACATTTGTTTTGTCAGAATGCTATTTACTTAAAAATTAGTGCTGGTTATTAAATTAAAAATGTCTATATTTAATTCCTGAATAACATAAAATTCCCTCCGTTGATGACATAGAGACATTCGATATCGGTGACACGCGAGAAGCTACTGAGTACTGACCAAGCTCTACGTGTGTCACCGACGTCGAGCCGAGTAAGTACGCGAACTTTAAAACCGCGATTTTAAAGTTTGTACGTCTATCAGCCCTTTAACATTTTAGAGTAAGTAGACAATTATTATAAAAGAAACTTACTTGTGTGCTAACACACTTCTAACGCAGTAATACCACATCCCCCTTCCATTTCCTTGTGAACGTCAGCAATGCAATACACAATGAAGACAGCGCCGTAATAAGCTTCATTCTGTATTTCATTTGTATTTAAACAAACAATAAAAAAGTAATATACCTACTATAATTGTCTTCTACTTTTCCTGTTTACAAATCCAATCCCTAAGGTTGCAGAACGGTGCATGCTTAGGGTGCATGATAAGCCCTGTGGTAGATGCAACATATTGTTACGTACGAAGTACGAACATAGTAAACGTCCAAAATAACTAGATTTCATGTTAAAATGAAGACATCTCTCCATTGACTGCGCCAAAGAGAATAGAAATACTAGACTGCGCTAATCACAGATTAAGTACCAGTAGATATGCAATGCTATGGTGAAAAGAGATAGATAGCTACGCTTTCATTATGTGAGTGAAGGGGATGTAGATACGTTTTTTTTGTCCTTATCTGCGTGGCCACTTTTTAGATGGCCCAATGTCAAATCTGGGCCAAACAAACAAAGCAGATCTGATATTTAATTAGTTTTCTTGTGTCTAATGTTCTTTTTGGTGATAAATACATTTTGAAGTTAATTATAAAAGTGTTCTGAATGTACTACGTGTACTGAGTGTTTATAATTATGGGTGGTTGCAGCGTATTAGGCTATAACAGCCGCACGGAAACAAACGCCGATGGAATTTCATTTCATTCGTAAGTAAACAATTAAATAAAGATACATAATATCAGAATCATTATAATTGACTGTTTCCTATCAACTGATCATTCTTATTGTTAATATTTCGTGGTAATTTTAGCTTTTAAGTGTAAGATAACCTCAATCACAATGTTGCCTGCAAATGGGAAAAAAAGTCCACAAAATTGCAAAAAAATGTTTGTCCCATAGTTTTCCAACGTATAATGGCATTTGTATATATGGATTGATGCTAGTCGGTAAAATTGGGTACCATCTAAAAAGCGAGAATATGTTCAAAGAATTTTAACGCAATTTTTTTGTTTGCAAACCTAAATAATCTCTCCTTGAGTCAAATGCTACGCCAACAATCAGCATGAATGTAATTACTTATCTACATTTTAAGAAGTTGATTTTAAATCACAATCAAATTCCTTGTTAGATTTCCCTATAACCCTAAGATAGATTATTTTCATATGCGTTTATTAAACTTTGTTACATATTAAATTGCTTTTTACATTAACTCTCTAGTAAAATAAAAGTAAAATATAAATCTAAGAATTTATATTTTTTAGTTTGAATCTGTGCAGTCAGTATCGGCAACACAAAATGATGATCCAAATTCCAATACCATCAACGAGCTATAGAGGAGTTAAAAGGAATAGACAGAAATCAAATGATTAAAATGTGTCCCCAGGTGCTAAAACTCGAAAACTGGTTTGTACTAAAAAAATACATCTTTATTAATAAAAATAACAAGTTATTTGGTAATACAAAGTTAATAATGGATAAAAATTTATAACCGGAGTAAATTAAGCATTAATTCCATTTTATTTGCCATTAATTGTTAGCATTTCTCTTTAAAAATGTTTTTATTTCTAAAAGCAGAGTTGTTTTGATGCCATAGTTTCAAATTTAATATATTGAAGTATTGTTATTTCTAATTATTTGCTATATATGTATATTAATGTTATACTTTGATACCAATACATTGGTATTAAAATAATTAATATAATGGCCTTGACACAAAAAATATTTTATATTCTAAAATTTATTTTTTCAGTTGCAGAAGCAAAAACAGATATCAGCTAATCGTCTTAAGAAATTGCTTGTTAAATGCTTATAAATATGGAAGAAACAGAAGTTCTCCGCAGCATCGAAAACGGAAATAAAGATTTTCTAAAACTCAAGGAAACGATATTCAAGCCAATTACGCAACTTTTCCTTATGTCTAATTTTCATAAGCCCAAAAGCGTACATTTACGTACGAAAAACATTCGACATCGGGCTACGTAGATTTTGTACCTACTTGATTTTTATGTTCCAATATTTGTAATCGGCCCTTAGCACAGAAATTTATACATGTGTAAAATAACCTATGATAATAAAACACATTGAAACTGTATCTGAATTTAATATTCCTTTATTTGTGGTCTTCCCTTCTCGAATGTATATTATGTATATAAAAACTACAAAGGTAAATTTTCATTGAAAATACGTCCTCAAAATTCACCTAACATTATTTATTTATTACACTGAATTGTAATAAATAATTAATGTAAGAGTGAATTTGAGGACGTATTTTTAATGAAAATTTTCCCTAAAATGCAGGAAAGTTTATAAAATGGCAACACTCGAAGATAGAGCGAAATGCACTGAGGTGGCCACGCATGTTCTGAATCTAGTGGTACTAGATCTGTGGCGCTAATTGAATTATGAGCCTTTACGCTTTGGGAGCCGATAACACTGACCTCTATAACGCGTATAGTTATAGAGGTCAGTGGCCGATAAGAATGGTGACAAGAGGGTAGTAAATAATAATTTCTATAAACTTAAATTGACCAATAAGCCCATTAGAAGACAAAAATGAATAAAATCTTTACAATTTATTTCAGTAGATAATTTTAATCACATAAATATTATATTTGATTCATATTATGCCTCCTCTACAGTCTACACTACTCGCGAAGTTGAACGAGGTTAGACCACAGGGTTAGACGAATAGAATAATGTAGAGAGGCCTCAGAGAGAGGCAGTTCGGCTTACTTCGTCCAACTTTACCTCGCCTCGCCCGACTTCCGTTTGTTGTCGGTTTGTGTGTACTGTGTAGTGTAGCACCGCGGACTTCGGCCGAGTACTTCGCCGAGGAACTTCGCGAGTAGTGTAGAGGAGGCATTACACTGTGGCATTACACATATATTACAAAGAAAAAGTCATCATAAAATAATCTGTATAACGACTTTCCAAAAAAAAATAATAAATATTCAACTGTTGTTGTACATCAACATGGTTGTAAATTAAAGAGCTATTTTTTAATTACGTCTAGCGTCATGGTCTTGGTCATGGTAAAAAGTTCCAATTTTTTAAAAAGATCCTACCTAACTATATTCCAAAAGACATGTAGTTAATTCGAATATCACTCAATAATATGACGTAAACAATTTTTTGTTGACCCACACTTTTGAATTTTCGTGCGACCTGCAAAGTTTTTAATATTTTTATGAATTGAATATACCTATGTTGAATATTAACGATCTATATGTTTAAAGTGTTCAGTGTCACCAATTTATAAATTTAAAAAAATGTCGATTCCGTTAATGCGACGTCCAAAACAAGTTGAAAAGAACGTTGAAAAGAACAATAACACTATTTCTATAGAAACAGAAGATTACATGATACTAACTTTGAAGAACGGTAAAAAACTTGTTGTATCATCCGACTCGTATCATGGGATCATCACTTGTAGTAATATTTATAAATGTGTGATTTGTAACAACGAATTTAGTTTAGCTAAGGATGACAAGGAAAATCACAAGAGATCACATAATCACAAGCAATTGATGATCTTGTACCCACATAAAGAGGATTTTGCTGAGAATTTGATACGCCAGGTACATAGATTTTTCTTGTAAAGCACATAACTTTTTGTAGTCTGTTGCACAAAACTCGAAAACTTTTCATATGAAAAAATATAGTTTTTTGAGTAGGTAGTTCAAAACTACCGATCGCATTACTGGACTTTTTTCAGTAGGATTTCTTTCTTTGTGTACTATCTATATTCATGAAAAGCAGCCAAAACTTGAGTTTAACCAAAATTTGATTTTGTTTAATATAATTAAAAAATTTTATCTGTTTTAGTTGCAAAGAAACTTTAATTTTCTTCAGTTTTTTTTCACCTAGTAGCTTGCCACTTTATTGCCCAGAAATAAAAACTATTACATGATTTATACTTGTTATAATGCCTCCCATACATTAAACATGAATATACAAAGAAGCTACTAACTTAATTATAGATTTTTTCATAGATCAATATCAATGTGTTCTTATTATCACTCTCCTTATAATATGTTACTCATTTGCCTATTTTTACAGATAGAAAGTGACATATGCTATTGTACTATATGCAATGTGGTCGTACCAACGCGCACCTTGATGAGACACCTCTCAGCAGAGGGACATATAGCAGAACTGAAGAAAGCCAAACTGCGATCGTTTACATATCAACCGTTAGAATGAGTTGCGCTGGACGCAACTACATCTTTTACGGTTTCTGAATTGAGTATTTGATGTTAAGATCTCAAATCATACTCAAATGCTTCTTAAATATGTATTCCTGTACTAGTTTTGCACCCATGGCTTCACCCGCTTAATCTAAAACCTAAAAAATTAATAAAACATAGGTACATCTTGAATTAAGTACTATCTATTAAAAAAAAATTGCATCAATATTGTGTAGTTTTAAAATCTAATTATACATAGACAATAGGACAGACGCAGGAAGCCACTGCTTTGTACTATGTCACTATGTTATATAGGCTTTCATAAACTCAATTCAGAAACTGTGTTCGTCATAATATAAATAATGGTGCTTAATAAGTATCTTCTTTAGTTATAAAATAATAATAGTATAATTTCATCATTTTACTCCAAAATTTTTTTTGTTGTACTTGAAATTAGGAGAGAAACGGACAAAAACTTATGTGAGATGATAATAATAATACGGGCATTTCTCCGCTACTCGACGTCAACGGTCAAGCTCTTATTTTGCGTGAGAGGGAGGTGGGGGAAACCAGCTAAAACTGAAACCACCCGAGCTCCTCATGTGTCATGATATTAAAAATTTAACTTCAGCTGAAACTCTATTGCTTTGAAAATATTTATTAATGTTTTTTTAAAAAAAAAAAAATTAATACCTAACTTACTTTTATATGAAATCAAATTACTTTGTTTAAATCAGTTGAGAAGTTTACTATTTTTTGCAATTTGTAATTACATTCAGGATATCCTACTAATGTTATAAATGCGAAAGTTTGTGAGGATGTGTGTGTGTGTGTTTGTTACTCTTTCACGCAAATACTACTGAACCGATTACAATGAAATTTAGCACACATATAGAGGCTAACTTGGATTAACACATAGGATAGGTTTTATCCCGGAAATCCCACGGGAACGGGAACTATGCCGGTTTTCCTTTGAAAACGTGAGCGAAGCCGCGGGCGGATATCTAGTACTTTTATAAGAAATCAAATAACTTTGTATAAATCAGTTGAGAAGTTTACTATTTTTTGCAATTTATTATTACGTTCAGGATATGCATAACCTCCTGAGACCCAGGATTTTTTTTTCTTTCTTTTTTAGTAAAAATTAGCTGTATCTGTTCTAATGCAATTATAGATATTCAAAAAAATGGAAAAAAAAATCTTTCGTGGAAAACTTGGATTTTCTTTATGTCATATAT
>CAJQZM010013239.1:0-17583 GCA_907164665.1 Colias nastes
GTAGAGCGCCCCTTTGTGAAACCAAACTGTTTGGCGTGCAGTAAACCATTTGATACAAAATGACTACATAATTGGTTTAAAATTAATTTCTCGAAGACTTTGCTCAAAGTTGGTAAAATAGAAATTGGCCTATAGTTATTACAGTCTTCTTGGTCACCACTTTTAAATAAAGGAATAACTTTACTAAACTTTAATAAATCAGGGAATATACCACAGTCACAACATTGATTAAATATAAACGCTAAATGGTTGGCAATGTTTTCTATAATATTATTTACTAAATTTACAGACATTCCCCAGAGATCACATGTTTTTTTTAAGTTTAATGTTTTAAAAGTTTTAACAATTTCCTTTGCAGTCACATGTCGCAATTCAAATAATACATTACACTCAGCAACATGGTCCCTCAAGTAGGACTCAGCAAGCGCTGATGACGAATTTAATTTTTCGGTAATACTAGCAGGGACACTACTAAAAAAATCTTCAAAAGCAAGCGCAACATCAGCACTTTTGTCAATGACCCTACCAGCATTCACAAGTTTTATGGTACTATTTGATTGGTTTTTACCCATTTCACCATTAATAATTGCCCAAACCATTTTAACTTTGTTATCAGAGTTGCGTATTTTATCTCTGACATACAAGCACTTGGCAGTGAAACAAACTTTTTTAAAAGTTTTTGAATAATTTCTAACATAACTAAGAAATGACAAGTCTTTGTTATATTGCTTCATGCCATATAACTCATATAAAACGTTCCTGCATCTGTGTATACTAGGTGTTGCCCATTGGCTAAATGGTAAATCCTTGGTAATACTTAATGATTTAACTTTAAAGATTTTTTCAAACTCATTATGAATTAAATTAAAAAGATTTGTAAACATTTCACAAGGATTATTATGGAAGGATTGATCATTCAGGCCAGGCAATTTATTATTAATATTATCTCTAAATTTATGAATGCCTTTTTTAGTTATAGGCCTAACATTAATTCTTTTAAATGTAGGTATGTAATCCCATTCAAAAACTACTTTCTGGCCACAGTGATCCGAAGTGAGTGTATTGAGAATACTTTTTTCTAAACAGTTGCAATCACAGTAAACATTATCAATACAAGTTGCAGAACTAGGTGTAATTCGTGTGGGTTCATCAAAAAGTTTGTGTAAATTAAATGATTGAAATAAATTAACTATTCGTGTTGCCGTTTGTGTGTGTGAAAGTAAATCAATATTAAAATCTCCACATACTATAACCTTCTTTTCACTTCTGCTCAAACGCTTTAATATTTCTTCCATGACTGTCTCAAACATATTATAGTCACTGGAAGGAGGCCTATAAACGCAAACAATAATGTAACGCTCAAGTTCAACACAGGACAGTTCAATGGTGCGTTCTACAGAAAGACTAACAATGTCAGTTCGTTCTTTGCTTTTTACACTTTTGTGTACTAAAATAAGAGAACCTCCATGAATAGCATGTTTCCTAAAGTATATACTTTTTAACTCATAATTATCAATATTTATTAACAACTGACATTGTTTAAGCCAATGTTCCGTTACACAAAAAACTTTAATACTATAATGATTTAAGAATAATTCTATTTCTAATAATTTGCTAGCCAAGCCTTGAATATTTTGATGTACAATGGAAAAAGGCTGCTTAGCTGTTGTCTTATATACTAGTTTAAATCTAGCTTAGGGCTAAATTTTCTGTCAACACTTAAACTAGGTTGGTGTATATAATTACTACTACATAAAATTATAGTAGATCGATGGTCTGATACAGAACATGTACCAGACTGGTTAATAATTTTATATGCTATTAACATAGCAAGTTCTCTCTTATATCTAAATGGCAGATACACTGTATTCCTTGTCAAACAAAAAGATTTTATACATGAATTTATGTCAAAATATATAAATGCATCACTATGATGATTTGTTAAGTTATATAATTTTAAGTTAATATTATAGATAAATCTATTTTGATTTTGTGTCAAACCAGGCAAATATGGTAAAGTACACAACATAAATTTGCATTTTGTCTCACTACTAATTTTTAACATTTTTTGAAATCCTATATCAATGTCATGTTTTTTTAAATTAAAACTATCTCCGTATAATATAATAACAATACTATTTTCATTTAAACTATAATTATCTAATGAATTCATGATATATGTAAATGAACTATTAGGAGTGCAAAAATTGGTTACTTTATGCCCTAAGTTGTTAAGCAAAGCGCCAAATCCCTGACCTATATTATCTGACAACACAATAATTTCCTGCATGGAAAGATGTTTTGTTTTACAAGATGAAATTGTTGCCATTGGTTGAATACTATGTATGTTAGTGCAGTCAATGGGCTTATGGGGCGACGGTTGCTCATTGTCACTTATAGAACACTTACATACATAGTTATTGGTCATGGACTCGAAGCGATCCATATTTTCATTGCCTAACTTTATTAAGTAATCTGCCTCTTTTATGTGTTCATTAATTTGTAACTGGGCAGCAGAATATTCTTGTTTGAGGTCATGTAATGTATCATTTAATGAGTCTATTTTCTCCTGGAGTTCAGTAGTTTCTACTTCATATATCATTTTATAATGATCTAAGTCCCTATGATATCTATCTAACTCTTTCAAAAGGCTTTTATTTTTATTTTGCAATTGTGCTACATTTTTTAATGAAAATCTATTTCTAATAACTGATTTAGTGCGTTTAATAAACCTACTTAATTTAAGATATTTTTTTAATTTGTTGTGTGAATTTAACTTGATTTTTCTATTGTTTTCAAAGCCACTTAACTGTCCACATTCAAGCAGTTCACCAAAAAGACTGTTCGATGAAGTGCATAGCCGCTTGGAGTTATCCTCCTGAACCTCCATTAAACTGCATTCCAGTTCAACGATACGACTGAGAGCCTTCTCGTGGTCATTGGAACACTGTTGGAAGCTGTCAACAATGTCTTGGAGGGCTGTGCACTTGTTTTGGCTGTCCATATATTGAGTGTGGAGTTCAGCTAGCTCGGCCTTCAGACTAGTATTCTTTTTTATTATTTGCTGGATTTCCACCTCATGTTCCTCTCTCTCCAGCAAGAGTTGTTCACACAGGGATTGAGAAGCCTTTAAATCCTGTAGTGTGGCCTTTAGTTTGTTTTCCATATCTTTGGCCACTGCCTTGCGGGTCAGCATGTTGTAATTTTAGTTGCTGAAACAGGTGAAATAGATGTTAAAAAGTGTATAATATAATAATATGGTACAATTAAAACAATTTTGCTTGTGTTAGATAGGCTTAATATGGTTTAATTATAAGAAAAGAGTAGATAGTGAATGGATAAGATATAGGTTTTGTATTAGAACTGAAGTATATTTTGTCTGGAGCTATTAGTTTTTGTCCTCTAAATTGCTTCCAACTTGTCAAGCAAAGTGAGACGATAACTATGCGCTCATGTATTTATTGTGACGTTACTCATAAAATATGAGCAGTGTTATTAGTTTAAATGAATGTGAATGTTGTGTGTATTTATAAATAAGATATATTAAAACTAGTACTCCCCTGGTTTTATCCAAGAAGAAATTCGAATTTGAATTTCCGTTGCCGTTGACATCCACGTTATACAAAACGCAGCTTCAGTCACGTAATTATACGTATTTCACATTAAATAACACTTGTACGTTGATAAGATAGTTAACTATCACTAATTTATACTGTTTTTCAAGTAATTATTGAATTTAATATGATTTTAAAATTTAAAACTAAGGAGCTGATATTCACTCAGCTGTTGACCAGTCAGATGGGATAGATCTAAATAAAAGTAAGAAGAAGGTTGCACGTTCCCTAATTGCACGTAGGAAACCATACATTATTAACTTATACAATCAGTTACCTATAAACGTAATGTTACAATTAATATGTGAATTAAGAAATGAAATTTCAGATACCATTTAGCTCCAACAAGGCAAAACAAAAATCTTAGATTCATTGGCATTTATAATGTTTACAAAATTTGAAGGATATTTTCAGTAAGACTAACATTTAACTGATCAATGTTTACAGCCAAATTCTCTTGTAATCATGAATACCTTACTAAAATGGTATTAAAAAATATATATATATTTTGAAACACGTACCGCTCTAAACCTTACCGCATCTATAGCAATCGTCCGCAGTCGTCGGCCGGCGCCCACCGTGGGCAGCTCTCCATTAATCACTACATTTCGCTGCACTATACTGCTACGAGTATATCCTACGTTTCTTATAAATCGGGATATTATCTTGGAAACGATGGTTTAAACTTTGGCTAGGCTAGCTAGCTGTTTAATAGGTATTAAGAACTATATGAATGTGTAATGGTAAGAACCGAATGAATTAAATGGATGATTTTAGATAACATCGGAAATTAACTAATACCTACTTCTATTTCCGATTAATTTAAAATTTAATAAAACATACAAAGTTTCCAATTAAGTAGGTAATACTTGCTACCTACAAGATGGGCTTGTTATAGGAAAGACTGTTCGTTATAGGTACTGTTGATGTTGAATATACCTCGGAAGTTTTCTTAGGTGAAAATTCATGAATTTACAAAATAAACATAGAGACAATGATATCTACTATGAAATAGTAAAAGAATATATACAAATATGCAGTATACAAAATTCTCTTTAGAGTCCTCGTTTGGCTAGTCTGTAGGTACCTATACCTACCTATGTTCCTCCTTAATAATAAAGGTCGTTAATTTGCATCAAGTATGAATTAAAATTAAATTAATAATAGAAGAAGCTTCATTGGTTTTATTGTAAGAATGTATTTCAAAAGTGAATAGAGTTCTACTTTAATCATCTAATCATGCAATCATTACTAGATTTCAAGAATCCCCACAATCTAACACATGATGAGTAAATTCTTAAGTATAAATTGCAGAATCGTAAGAATAAACATATAAATTACATTCTCAATTATCTACCTTTATTCAAAATGTAAAATATATAATAATTACCTGTAGGTAATAAGTTCTGAAAATATATTTAATCTTTTCCATCTTTTTCCATGATTCCAACAATATGTAGGTACAGCTAGCAATAAAAAATATTAAGGTTTTTCATAAACCAAAAGTTTATTTTTTTCCTTCAGGAAGTGTAACTTGTTACTTTTAATTTTCAGCTTAAAGTATAGTAATGAAAACTCTATATTAATTAATAATACAAATATATTTAGTGATTGTGTTATAACTAATTTCAACAAAGCTCGAATGATTAAAAAATTGACTTGGTTTTTTTTATAACATATCTCTCATATCTTTATTATTTTACCTAAAATACTTCAAACAATATCATCAAGATATACACAATATATACTCATCAAGATATGCACAAACAACGTATTTGTCGATAATCCGCCCCAGCGTGTCATATTGTTCGTCTTGCTGAGTCATCATTGGTTCGGAATTAACACCGAACAGTAGCTAGATCCATATCAGGTTCAATTATATTGAACGAACAATTTACAAGCCTAATTCCATAGCCTAGACTAGTGTCAGATGTTCTTTGGTACGAAATATCTATTCATTATTTATAATTACAGCCGCGATAGGTATTAAATTGAATAAGTTTAGATACTTGGGTTAATTGAATGCTTACTTGATGTTGAACAATAATTAAACTATGTGATATACCACATATTTTAACATAAATCATAATATCAAAAAAATGTGGTTTTTCAGTTTTCCCGTCCAAGCCGCTTAACTTATTTATAAAATGTTTCATGCTTTATTTCTACATATATCTACTAACATAGATACAAGACGTATATTAATATTATACTGTTCAACTTCTACTCAATCAATATTATGATTGGTAAAGTTTCTAGTGGATGGAAAATAGTACCTATGGGAAAGGGCTAACGTGTGCGAATTTTCAAAACAACTCCGACTTTTTTATAGTTCTATATTCTATGTATTAAAAGTAGTCTACCATCATAAAAAATTGCAAAACTGTTTACAAAATTGGATTAGCTCCTGAACGGTAGACATGTTTGTTCCAAAGCCATTGTCGCAGTTTTGTTAAATTTAGACAAAAGAAATTGATTTATTGCCAATACAGTTAAGGAATAACCCTTTTGCGAATTTACTACCGTTTTCAAATGATACAATTTTACTGGCTTGTAATTTATGGGGTGTATTGGTGGTCTTAGGTAGCTGTTTTGGCAAGTCATGCGCTTTTGTAGGTCAGTTATTGGAGCCCCTTCCAGATATTGTGTTTATTGGCATACAGCTGTCTGTGCTTCTCAAACTTCCAGCCCTGTAAATTCCCTGAACTGCCTGCCTTTACTTGTAGGTATATTAATACTTGATTGTTCCGTATCTGTGAAATGAGAAAAATCTAAAAATGTAATGAAATTAGAATTATAAATTTGTATATGCTATTTTCGCAGCCATGTCTGTTTTTAGTCGCACTTTGAACTCTATTTAGTTTGTTTGTAGAAGTAATTTACTAATATTAAATTAAGTATGAAGCGATTATAGTACCTAACATTGGCGATTGGATAGTAGTAAAATCTAATTGTAAAACCGTAAGCTTTCAAAACTTACAGTTTTATAATTAGTTATCATGGAGGTAATATATCTACTTCTTAGCGTTGATAGAGTTTGTTAATAGGTGTATGGATGTAATATATTTGAAACTACACGTCATAGTATTCTAACAATGACACACAGCGATATCGGCGCAATGACCAAAAACAGTTTGGGCACCGCTGCTTGCCAACTCCTGGCATTTTCGACAATAGCCGGCTAATGATCGTCTTAGCATTCAAATCACCCACGCACGCCTTTTGTCTCCAAAAACTCAAAGTTTTTCATTCGCAAAGCTATTTTTCAACCAGCACGATACAAGAGACTAAATACAAAACGCACGCAAATGATTGAAGGATGTAGGTCATGAGTTGCCTCTTGAATGAGTCGTACACACCTACGTAATGAGTTTAATCAACGGCTACACATACACACGATTTTAGCACCAATTTTTGTGTATGTAAGAAAGAAGTTGCTGTGCAGTGTTTAGCACAATGTATCATACTGTACAAGAACTGTTAATTTTATTATGGAACGCAACAAAACAATGATAAAAGTGCGTATATTGATTTCTTTAACTCGTACAGACGAACCATCAGAAAAGCTTGAGTATAAAACAAACAGCTATAATATAGGTACCCAAAAGCATATTTATAGAAACTAACAATTTAAACAAAAACCTTATTAAAATGCTTAATTTTGTACTTTTACAATTGCTATTGTTATTCCCACGTGCTTTATTACTAATCATTTAGCTACATTTCAATATTTTGTGTCTCAAAATATACCTAGGTAATTAAAACAGAACCATAGAACATTTACTACACAATACTATACTACAGGAAAAGTTCTCTTTATACTTGGTAGATAATATGTTAATACCATAATATTTTTGAGTAAATAAAAAGTTTATTAATCTATACATATAATAACATTATAATAAGCAAAACCATACAGCAACAGAATACCTACAATTAATCTTGAATTAGTACCAAAATAGCTAAACAAATGACAATAATGCTCACATAGGTATGTTGACTATGAAAGCAAAATACGTACAATATATATTTATACTATACAGTGTACATAGTTCAAGACATGTGACACAAAGATCTATTAATCACAAACTCAAGCCATGTCAGGTTTCGTAGAGGGATAAATATAATTAGAATTACCTACGAAACTCTGCTTTATTTTGACTCATTAACTTTTTATATCTTGGATACTAAATAAACGTTAATTATTTATTTTTACACAATGCGCGGTTTGAGTTTTGTTTGCAGATTTGTGAATTTTAATGGTGTATTGTTTTTTGGTAACTGTGATATTTTCAAGAATTATATTTTTTATTACAAAACTTTGAAAAATATACTGTTCCCCTGTTCTGCCCGGCTAACGTAAAAAGAACTGTTATGAAAAATTCCAAACAAAAATCTGTAAATGAAATGTACTGTTAGGAATTGAGTTAGTGAATGTAGAAAGAAGAATACCTACTTACATATTTTGTGGTACATTTTTTATAAATACTTTAGTAGGGTTAAAAACTTCGAAATAGATTTTTTTGAAACAGTATTCATATTTCAGCTTTTAGATACCTTCTTGTATTATAATACTTATAGGTATACCTATCGCTACATCTTGTGGCATATGATTTATTACATTTACTAATGTAGAGTTTAATATAGAGTTTTTGAATAACATTGATTACCCCAAAACCTTAGCAAATCATATTATAGTACCTAGGTAATACGTATTTTACTATATATTATATTCCCACATCGTCGTTCCAAGTCTTTTTTTTATTAAAAACGCGCCCTCGTCAGTTCTTTCTAAAAAACTTAAAATCGCAATATGACAATAGATTGTTGAAAATCTACCAAATAAAGCCCCTCAGAGCCACGTCAACGCAATCATTAACAACGAATGTCTAAACTGAATTGTATTGTCGGTGTGAAAATGGAAAAACTGTCGGTCCGTGTGTCGGAATGTATTGAATGGAACAATTTCACGCGTCATAAAGTATTGCCAGGGCATTCGAGAAATTTTCGAGGCGAGATGGAATAACGTCGATCGGCTGGCGTCCGTTGCGAATGTTATTAATCGATTTGTTTCTTGATATGATATCTGTGTTCTTTTTTAAAAATCACATCGTATCCATTATTGTTAGTACCTATGTTTTTTTATACGAGCATTGAAAGATACATTTTACAGATAAATAAACAGGGTATTGTGTGTTTATCGAACTGTCTACATCGTACATTTTATTTTTTATTTTAGTGGTGCACAGTCATACCAGGTACCTAAACTTTATAAAATAAGAAAAGCTTGTGTAATTATAGTTTCCTCACACCAAAACATAATTATAAACAAATGAGTAATTAAAATTTTCTATTCTAAAATTCTTAAATTACTAAAACGCTTTCTTTTTTCAACTGTAGGTATCTACAATTCACATTGATTATTACGTGAAGTCATACTTATTATTAAAACTGATAAGAAACCCAATACCAATCCTAATCCTAAAGGAAAACTGCCATAACGCATCTGTAATCCAGTGTAGCTGGACCAATCAACACCCCTTCGAGGATAATGCCGCAGGGATTGGGGAAGATTTCAACGTACATGAGGGACTGCCAACGTTTTTTGTAATGTGCTTCATTTATATATAACGTATGTAACGTTATAGTGAATAAGATATTGAGAATTGTATTTATTGAGGCTTTTGAAGGCAAAACATAAACTAACAAATCTATGAAATGAAATGATGTGTATTGCAGAAATGTCTGATAAATAAACTATGTATTTCTAAAATATTCCTACAAAACTACTGAGAACAAATGAAATATGAATATAGAACCTGTTTATTTAATTTCTAATTTTGTGAGTTTTGTTTAAAAAAGCAAATACAAATTGATTGCTGGAAAAGGAATGTAATTCTAACCAAGAACAAAGTTATAAATTAACCCAAACAGCAAACTTAGTTTAACTCACAAACTTTTAACACTAGCCAGGTAATAATGGATGAAGCCTAACCCTCGGGTCAAGGCATTAATTAATTGTTAGATTTTCCCAGAGAGTCCATTAAGCCCTGGCTTTGAGTTGGAATGGTCATTTCCACACCCTCTGATCGAAATCCTAAATGACCAATACGAACGACCCCTTACAGGTAACAAAATGTTTGATAGCCAGGTTGTTTCTAAAGTGGTTGTGTGACCACGACTCCTGTATTATTCAGGAAGGCTTGCGTCCAGAGAGCTGTTAATTGGATTAAAGATTGTTGATAAGGGGTTTTAATCCGTGCGCATTACCAAGTGACATTTCATTACAGGAAAAGCTATTGATTTTCCACGCATGCCCCTTATAGCGCTTATCAGCTATCACATAATTGTACATTAAATTATACTCTATTATATTACCTTTGACGTAATATAACTATTAATTGAAGCACACATTTATTTTTAACTGACTTTTCCTGTGGAGGTCTGTGCTTTTTGCGCGTAATTTTTTTATATAAAAATTACAAGCTTAAATATTATAAAAGGTGGTTCTGTAAGAGAATCATTTGCTTATCTATGAATATTGTATATACATATTTTTTGCGATCGAGTTACTTATATCAGGTTAAATGTAATTAGATTTTGGTTGAGAATTGATCTCACTTAGCAAAGGTCACGCCTTTCCCCTTGGTTAATAACTAGTTTTGCATTCATAATTAAAAATACTTCAAGTTGAACGGAAGCCGTGCGAAATGAATAATAAGTAGAGTATAAAGAACCGTATACATTAAATAAAATCTAATATTTTATTAACCTTAATTTTAGTAGTCAAATACGTCGTTGAGAAACAGAGTTAAATTAACTGATCAAATAAATGAGATACCCTTCAAAGACACTAAGGCGGAGGTACACATTATTCTCTATAAATTAAAAAAGAAATGAGAAATTCTAAATAAATATAATTGATATCAGTTTCCTTGATCACATTTGATTTTAATACACTGAAAAATTAGTTCGCTGAGTTATATTATTTGTTTGCGTATCTCAAAATATTGATAGGTACCTACCTATAGAGTATAGGTATATAACATATGGGTAAAAAAACATAACACCATTGTTATTTTTCTGAGTAAAGAAAACTCGATTATTTAATTTTTTTTCTTACAATTCTCATACACAAACACAAACACAATAAAAATTTCCCCGATCACAACTTCCCTTCTATAAATCAGCTAACATTTCTCAAAGAATCAATAAATTAAATCCCTTTAGTCGGCGTTCGTTAGAACAACAGACATTACCATAGTATAAAGCTACATCTACATGTACAAGCGCATTCGTATGTACCAATCCGCACCGCCAGACCCCGCCAGGCGCACAGCAGGAGACCCCTGGTTAAATTGAAAAACAATCTCCCACCATTTTCGCTCGCCGAACGTAATAAATCTATGTACAAAAATTCTACACGTTATTTATGAAATCTATCTGTACGAGCCCGAACTATCTGATTACAATGCCGTGCATTAATGTGGGCACATCACGAGGTTTAATTATTATTTTAGGAGAAAGCGTCGAGCCTATAATATAGGCTCTGTGAATCAATTTTTGGATGAATAATTCAACATCACTAAGAACATTGCATATGTTTTTTTATCTTAAGTTGAAGTTACGTTAGATATTTATAAAAGTTACTGCCAATATTTGAAAAGAAATATGGAGCCAATTGAACTTATTGATCACTAGCTGTGCCGCTCCGTTTCAGCGCGGTGCCCACGGGCAATAGCAAGTACTTTTATAGCATATACTTGTTGTTGTAGCTTCCCGCCCACGGCTTCGCCCGCTTTGTCTAAAACCTAATAAATTATATACTCAAACCTTCCTCGTGAATCACTCTATCTATTAAAAAAACGCATCAACATTCATTGCATGTTGCGTTGTTTATGTATGTTTAACATACATATTATAGGGACAGAGAAAGTGACTTTATTTAAACTATGTAGGTAGTGATATTTTATTCTGTTTCATAACAAACATACTATTTAACATATACCTATCCAACATTCTTACAAACTTTTGCGTTTAATATGATGAACACAGATATATTTCAGTTAATTAGAACTTATACCTTTTCACAGTTAGTCAGACAACGTCTTAAAATATATTTAAAAAACGTACCAACATTTTAAAGTATGTCCCGCAGTGTAGCTACAAACGTTGCGGGTATTGTGGCATTAATTGCATTAATCATAACCAGTGACAGCTATTACATTTTTGGTGCTCGACTTTTGGTAACATCGAGCGGACCCACAACACGACAGACAAACTTCAATTACCAACATGAAACAATACTATAATGTTTCATTTCAATTTCAACAGACTTTACATTTTTATTATGATTTTAATTCTACCATTAGTTACATAATATAGGTAAATTGTTCATAATTTACAAATATGAGAGTAAAGCTTCTGTGTCCTCGGTTGTCTATAATCCAAAAAAATATAATGACAATAACACATTCTTCGTTTTTCCTACAACAATAACATCAATCAAAGTGAACCACTGAAAGACACTTATACAGAGTGAGCATAAAAACCCGCAATAAGAAGCAATAACTAGCACACTTATGTCGTAAATGCTCAGCCACCAGTCTTTCCACACGCTGTAGAAAAAATCAATAATGTGTTTTTTATTGAAGTAACTACGAACACATTATTACGAAGATCGATTAAGTTTTAAAAGCGTTTATCCATTACGCTGATGGCGCAGGCTATGACTTCATTACCCACCACAAGGACTGCATTATTACCGCGGTAAAACTTCGCAAGAAAATTGAAAATTATAGGTTTTTATATCATCCACTTACGACACGTAATCATCGCGTACTCATATCTTATTATGAATTCAATGGACTCATTAAAATGTATTTATAAGCGAATATTTTACTATACTTTTTGTGCAAATTGTTAATTTTGTTTGTTAGTTGTGTCCCGTGATTGCTTTAGGTGAATATGACGACATCTTACTAAATTAGTTCGCTCTTACTAATCATACTTACATTTAGTAACTCTAAGGACATTTACTTCTATTTTTTTCCATTTAGCTACGTCTATTTACTTCTCATAAATTCAGAGTAATGTATGAGAGAAACTAAAAGACAGATGCCTTGATTCTGGTCTTTTGAAAAAGAAAAGTTGTGTATCCCCGTTTGCTCTACACCGAAAGATTAGTTACTTATATTTAGTACCTATTAGTTAGTTGACTATTAACTACATTATTTTTACATCTATACTGAAACATTCAGGTCATAAACTATGTATCATAAATTGATTAAATACCTACACGAAGGTTTTAGACGTAGAAACGCGCTCTCGATTGGTCTCGCCGTGTATGGAGCGGTGTGCAATCATCAATTATGGCCGATTGTACCTAACGGAGATCAAAGCGGCCGTGCGTATGCGCAACACTATAGCTGAATTATGATATATAACTTATCTAAAACCTACGAGCTATCGGTTCTAAGAATTTCGACTATAATAATTATGATGGGACATGGATAGCTGATTTCGCACTTGAGCGTTGATTAACAGTAAAAACAAGAGAGGTGTGTGAGGTAAGGTGCATAGGTGGCAATGTAAATTGATTGAAAGAAAGAATACCTCTTTATTGTAGGTACATCAGTTTAATGACTCACAAAGAATTTAAACTAACTAAAATTGACTGAATCAAAGTGAGCAATCAAGAAGCGATCTCTTCCTTGCATCCCGAAATCGCTACTTACATTCGGGTAAATTCGTCTGTATACGGATGTATTATATGTTTTTGAAAAGCGATTCTACGTTCGATACAAAAATATACACCATATTATAGATACGACATGACGACCACCGTCATTTTGCGCAGTCGATTAAAAAATAATGACCGATAAGTTATAAACAGTCAAGAAGACTAGGTCGACTCTACAATCCATTATAACAGTTTAGACAAAGATCTGCCCTTTTGTGGCCTATTGGCTATTGAAACTAAAGCATAATTGAGTCGATACATATCAAACTCCGGTAAGTCCATCCTAACCGAAATGTGGGAATCGAGGTATTTCTAATAACTTAAAAAAACAATACGTTACGAACTTTATAATTTATGACGGATAGAATATAATACATTTGAATTGTTTTTACGATTAAAAAGAAATGTATTACTTGCTGATTATGCCACAAAATTAGATTTAAGTCTGGACATACAGGCGTTTGATATGTACCAGCAAAACTTACCGGGATTTGAAAAGCATCGTCTTGGACTTACGGGAATTTGAAAAATCTCTTATGGACTTGCCGGGATTTGATAGAACTTAATTTTGGGACGTATTCAGGGTGGTGGATATGAGTAGATAGTTTGTTGCGTTTTTAGTATGGGATATTTAAATAAAACATGTAAATTAAAAGATACAAATTATTATTATTATTAACATTTATCATCTCACTGCTGGGTAAAGAGAGAGATCAATAAATCAAAACGGTTGAAAAAATCTCAGTACGGCCCTGGGCTTCATGGCTATGAATAACTACTGTGCGTCTAGTTTCATTTATCTTTTAGCTGTTTTCTGAGCCTTTTCTGTTTTAGCTTTTGGTATTGTTTTTTTCCTTGCTTTGTCTGGAACCACATCCTCTATAGTTAAACTGTTTTCTTCCATCATTTATCGATAAAAACGATTTAAAAGCATTGGTCACACGTGTTAGCTTCAACAAGATTAAGAGAAATTGCAGCCATCTTAGGGCCATACTGCGCTCTGATTGGTCGAAATGGACTTGCCTGAGTTTGATAAACCACTGTCAACGGACATACCGGAGTTTGAAAAAATATATTAACTTTAAACCTTATTTTAATAGAGATACGATTGACTTACCTAAATTTGAAAAGAAGAGACTGGTTTAGTTTTAAAATTCAAATTTGGCGCCATTGTTATCTCAATTTTGGCGGGGATTGGACCGGAGTTTGATATGTATCGACTCAATTACCTATACAGTTACACGACTTATTAGTATCTTATTTTTAAAAACACACAACTCCCAAATCGAACTTCTATCTTTATAAATATACTGGTTGTTTGCTGTACCCTGGTAGTTTATTTTTTCAATTTTTTATTCGTTTTATATTCATTTTCTAGTACGTCACGTATCCAATGAACCAATTATCATTAAAATTAGTCCAATCGTTCTAGAGTTATAATTAGCGTAGCTATAAGACATTTTCTTAAATATAGATTTACATAATATAATAATATCTATACTTTGTAGATAGATTTGATTTTGATAATATATAGGTAGATAGCCGTGGGAATTTGGATTCACGGCATTTTATCGTATAATTTTATAATTAGTAAATGTAGAGACGCGCCGCCCACAGCATCTGCGTTAGCATCAGCTCTATTGTTTGAAACATGAAATATAATTGGGGATCAAGATGAAATCTAAAAATAAGATAGAGTCTCAGTATATACGGAAGAAGACTAGTTTTAATAAGTTATAATTTAGAATTGACTTAAACACAACACTTACCTACATGTTTTAAGCAAATTACTTGCGTTTAAAATTGTACACAAATCGAAATACTTGCTTACATTGCTTGAGTTATTTTGATTTTCATATTAGTAGCCAGTAAGTAGGTTAACGATCGTAAATTCACTTAAATAAAGCGCCGGTTAAACAAAGGGTAGATACTCCATAGAGTCGTGAGGCACCAAGCTGCTTTAATATATGCTGTACTGCAAAATCGTGCGCCCGAGTACCTACGTTTTGATTTATTAACTGTCAATACCTATATAGCCGTAGATAACACAAGTTATTACACCAATAAAAGAAAAATTCAAGCAAATGTACAGTTTAACAACATGTAATACAGACCAAAATAGCGTACTTCAATTTAAAAACATATTTTGATACAAATTTTGCACCAGCATAATTCAGTGCATCTTCGCTTCACGTTTATGTTAGTGATAAATATATAACAGTTTTCGAAACATAAATTTGAAATTTTGAACGTAAATTTATAACCAAATAGCAAAAACGACAGTCTATTAATTATATATTTGATCTATAAATTATATTTGAAGGATTTTGATTAATTACCTATATTGGCAAATTATTTTAAGGTGATTTCTGCCATAAATTCTGAAATACGTCTTTTCAGATGTAAATAAACAAGAATTGTTTTCTTTGAATATTTATATAGCATTGTAAGTGCATCACACTTTCATGTTTCAATGTGGCATGTCTTGCAAATTAGTTGCATTCCTATGAGTGACCTACATCTGTACAACCCGTTTTAAAAAGTAATGTTTACCAACATCCTAACCTAGGCTAATGATGAACGACAGGGCGTGCTCAAAGGTAATCAACGGGCCGTTGACCCCTGATAATGGCTGCCCGATGACGGTGCATGTGAGCACGTGCCTACTGCCTTACTGAAGGCAGATGCTAAATTCGTGATTAGTCGATGAAAGATAAGATCGTTGTAATTCATGACCTATTAATATGATAATAACTCAGCAGATGGCGTTGGGTTGGTAAGGATCTTTTTATAAGTGCGCTGATTTGAGATCTACAAGCTGGTATGTTGCAACTATTTTTTTGTCTAGTAGGTGCCAATTTCATCGTTGTAAGGAGTTATGGTATTCTGTTTATTATTTTTAAATTATGATATATTTTGCTGTATTTCTACAACGTCCTTGTGACCAAGTATATTTCAATCTCGTTAAGCTTAAATAGTAAATACATTAAGTACAATATGATATTTGCGTACAAATTTTAATCTGTAACAGCAAATATTTCCATGAAAGAAAATAAACTTACAAAACTTCGTTTCGTTTTACGTAAAGAAAACAAATCGGAATTTAATTAAGAAGCTCGACTGTCAGTATCAAAATTTAGCTCCATCTCACATTTACTAACATTGAGACGTCAAATGAATGAAGACTGATATTTTATAGCGTGACTTTCAAAAAGAAAGCGATGTTAGGCAAATTGAATAAAGATCGGACAATGTTAACTTCGGAGTATAATTGCGTAGGTACCTACTATACTTACGTGTAGATAGATGTTTCAATCGTAACATGTATTTGATACGGATATATTTTTTATTTATGCTTTGATTATAATTTTAGAAGATATTATCAATTTATAGAATATGTGAAATGGTAATAATTCTACAGCAGCTTTCTACATGTTCCCCTTGTAGGCAATGACCTATTATACGGTAAGTAGATAATATTATTATGTATCTAAATTTAACAAAGTAAGTAGGTATCTACTTCTTGGGTTTCAAAGTTAATAAAAGCCTATCATGAAAACTGCAGGCCTTATTCTAAATAAAGTTACCGTTTTAACAGCTATTTTGTATTTTCTGAAATATTTTTCAAATAGTATTTCTATCTAGATGATACGAAAATGTGCGAATACTTTTATAAGCAATATGTTTCAGTTTCTCGAGAGTTTACTTGCATAAAACAACAAATAATACATTATATTTTATAAATAAACGTACAAAGATACGATTTTTATTTATACCCTACCCTTTCAGACGGTAATTGTGCGTCAAGTGTGGGTGTTATTGGTACAATTGACATGTCCGTCTGTATAACGGAAGCCGTCGGATTATTGTAAATACAATAAAGACGCTAAATTTCAAATTAGCAAATCACTGCATAGAGTTTATTTGTATTTGTAATGCCTTGGTGATAATATAGTGTTTATAAATGATACTTTTATTAGCTTTTTAGAGCTGATATTAAAGTTTTCCTTTGTCCGATTCGCTAAGTTAATGGTTGTGAGAATATATAAATAAAATAGGATTCATTCTAAGGCTGTAGGTAGTTATTTTAAAAGCTTGCTCGCTATTAATTATAACAACTATATTTTATAAGTATGTGTTCAATTGATTACATGAATATTAAAAAGTTTTGCTTAATATGAACACTACATATTCATAGATTGTAATCACAACTTGTATTATTTATAC
>CAJQZM010013242.1:0-16449 GCA_907164665.1 Colias nastes
TACAATTTACCACTGTTCTGCTGTTTATTATCCCTAATAAAGAAAAATAAAATAAAAGATAAAAAATAAATAAAATATTTCGGGACAATTTTCACACACGGCACGATCTGATCCCATACTAAGCTTTCGCTTGTGTTATGGAAACCAGATGGCTGATAAACATACATATATAGTTTTAAATAAATACTTATATAGATAATTAACACCCAGACACAGAGCAAACATCTATGTTCATCACACAAATATTTGCCCGGGTGGGAATCGAACCCACGACCAGTGGCTTGAAAGGCAGGGTCACTACCAACCAAGCCAACCGGCCAGTCATTAAAACAAACAGCCTAATATCACAGCTAATATTGAGCAGTGACTATGATTTTTATCCTCGCGTAGATAAGATTGGTAGATACCGTAATATTATTTTCATCAGTCGTCTTGTTCTGACTTTGTGTGGTACCTTGTGTGGTACCATACCTATCGATTTCATTTATTTTCATACATTGTTCGTTAATAATTAGGGTATTCAAATAATGGCAACAATTTGGTTTGTACTTAGGGCTAAGGCTAATGGAAAACGAATGCGATCCCAAAATATTTCAACATCAAGAAAATAAATACATTTTGCCGTTCTTTTTGTATAGATACTTATCTAATCATGTGTTTCAATGCTACTTGTGTTATATATGAGTAAGTATTTTTAATTTGAATAACTTTAATTGATGCATGAACCTGCTATTTAAACTGTTTATAATCAAGGACAGGCAAAAATATTGACCTCATAGGAAAGACTATTGTCAGTATGTTTCGAGTTGGGTATGGTCACGTTGACCTAATTACCCTTTCAAATTAATGAATAAATTGTTAATTGTTAAAAGTATAATTTGGTAGTTAAACAACTTAAATTATTTAGGTATTTATTTAAATTATAAAATGGTAAAATTTTAAACAATAAAAGCAAGAGAACGTAGATCAGCTTTGAATATAAGAATTAAGAATCTAGGTGTGTAGGTACATTCTATTCGTGTTTTGTCGGTAATTAATAATTACCTATATTACCTATACGTACCGTGAAAAAATAATTTATACGCTATTATGTTATAGATTGGCAAAACTGCGACAAAAACAAAATAGGACCCAAACACGCTTGATACTGTTGTAAACGAAATCATGTTTTTACTGAGTTATTATTGCATTGGACACAAAAAATAACTTCCACTTTGTTAACAACATTATACTTTAAATAGCTGGAGACCGTGGTTTCATTCTCTCGGTACCTAATCTAGTGCCACACTTCAAATAAACAGGTCTTTTAGAAAAGCTGATCATTATGATCAGCGCTTTATGTTTTCGAAGAGTTACATAAACATTACAAAGCATTCACGTTTATAATATCCAAAATAGGAAGTTGGATAAGTAAGATATAATAATAATCGTAGGAAGTAAGATAGAAGCAATTACTAGAAATGTAACGCGACTCCACAATATCTGTCCACACAGAAAACACCTAAAAATTATAATTTATAACTAATCTTACCTCACAGGCTCTTGCGGCTTATCAGGGTTCACTTTCACCGTATTAGCGTTCTTGAAGACATCCAGTTCTGCCAACTTAACAGCCGCTTCTTGAGCCCCCTTGAAGTTGGGTATACGGTTGTATACAGGCCGGGGGAACATAGCCAGCCCATTGGTCTCCAAGTGGCGCCATACTTTGATGCGGAAGGACTGCTTGGTCACCTCTTCGGGCTGCGGCGTTTTCGCTGGGGATTTAACGTAATATATAACAAAAACGAACAAATATAAATACGGTTAGGCTTGGTACTTGGTGTAATAATGTGGAGGTAGAACAAATGTTAAATTTTATGTGAAAATTTGAGGTTCCTAGTAATGTAATATAGGGGGTAGAAATAGAAATTTGTTGTAGGTTGTAGGAGAAAAAAAATATTTTTTTTCATAAAAAAATTGTTACATTTCTCGTTTTTCTTTTAAGTACTAAATGAAAATCATGTTGGTACGAGCGATTTTTTTTTTATCAAACAAAGTTGTCGATGTAGAAAAATATTATTAAACATAAAAAATAGAAAAATGGAGACAGACAACGTCACGGGCAACAGATAGCTAGTTATTTTTATTAAGACAAAGAACTCAAATAACTAATTGAATCGGCCAACACGCTCAGCAATTATTTTCAGTATGAAATATTCGACCTTCTGAAAGTAAGTCAGGCGAAGCGTAACTTTACACATTAAAGTAATATAGACATAATCACTATATGTAAAGAATCCATAATTGCGTGCATTGTGTATAGGAATGCTGTTATTTAACACGGTTATGTAGGTATGTTCTCGATATAACCAAGTTTCTTTTTAACGTGAGGTCTCGTCAAAATATTTCTTATTCAGAGAAACGATTGATTGATTCACAGCATGGCAGTATTACATTAAGATTATTTATTTACCTGAAATCTGATTGTGATGTTAAAAACTAATTAAAAAAAAAAGGTTTATTGATCTTAAAGTTATCTTAAACATTATTATTTATTTAAATACTTTATTGTACTGCCAACAAAAAATTACAAAAAGAAAACTTATGCTAAAAGAAGACACAGCACAGATGGCGGCCTTATCACTTATAAGTGATTTCTTCCAGGCAACCAACTGAATGTGTGATAACATTAGTATTAGCCTATTGCTTTTTATAATTAAATGTAAAATTATTTATTTCAAATTATACATAAATTAAATCGACAGTACAAATCTATCATTAATTTACACTTATGTTAATGACAAAGTAACACATTTATGAGCACACCACCTGTGTATACTTAAAACTTTTAGAAGTATTGTTTCTATTGTTTTAATTAATTCTAGATTATTCTATAACTTATTAAAAATAGTAAAAGTATGTATTAATACATATGAGTGAACATTTAATGCTATTTAATTTATTGGTCACTAGCATTATCGCTATGGAGATATTTCAAATTGATAAAAACTGCATTAAGAAGGTAAGATTTTCCTTGATAAATGTAATATGCTATTATTATATGTTTTTAAATACAATTAAAAATAGCTGTAGGAATTTATCTATCAGAAGTCTGTTCTGCATCTGGGCATACATCAATTATACCATAAGCCAATAAAAGAAAAAAATATTTGCATATAATTTAAATACAAGTGTATCTACAAACTCAAAAAATAAAGAAAATAAATGTTACTCACGAGAAGTTTGTTGCCCAAGTTTGTTCATATTACTTAACCTTTTTTGTTTGACTTCTAAATATGTTACAATCTAAACTCACTCATAACATTTTAGGGCCCCGTATGAATGTTTGTATGTATGTAGGATGTACCTTATTGATTGATATGCGCTTATCATTACTTTTTATTTATTTATATGCGAACAATAATAAAGGTATTTTAAATTATTCCAGACAATTATTATCAACTAGCAAACATTTTACTGCCAGAAAACCATAATTACCAAGCGGTATGAAATATACAAACTTTACAAATATTTTTGATAATCGATCAAACGTACCATAATAAATGAAAATGAAATTATTAATTCATTCCCATGTATCGAGGAGTTGCTGGGACACAATATACATATAGATACCTATATTATTCAGTGTGTAATAAAGCGGATAAAAGGAATAATACATACCTGTTTGCTTTTTAGTTTTATAGCATTCAAATGCTTTATAAATATATTCATTTTTGATAATAATACCTATTCCAACTACCCATTTGTAATATTTTCAATGTTATTAATTCCTAATATTGACAATTCTTTAAATATAAAAGACTAGTGACTCTCACCTTGATACTAAGCAAACATATTATCTCGTCACCATATGATGCCACACATTGGCATGATAATATATTATATTCCTAATTATTAAATTCAGTTGTATAGATATTCTATATCACAGATGTTATGAAGTTTATTATTTTATAAGATATAATTTTATTTTTTTCTAGCAAATCGATGAGAAAATAATATGCACAAAATTTTTCTTTCCTTCTTTCTTTAAAATTTAAAAACTTCAAATTTGCCTTATATAAAGATATTAACAATATGAGGCAACCAATAAGAATATGACTAATTACATTAGATCATGCTTATAATAAAAATGTAAGGAAGGGTAGACAGAAAACAATGTGCTCACATAAAATAATTATCCTTATGCAGTCACCTGTGAATGTATAGATTCGGACGTGATAAGGTCATCGAAAAGAGCGCGCCAAGGAGTCGAATATTCTATTGCATTTCTACATTAGGTGGGCAGAACAGAATCTGAGTCATGTTTCACACTCCAATTAAGCTACCTACAGTAATTACAAGCGAGGAAACCACCCAAATCGCACTAAATCAATGCACGAAACGAAATAAATGCAAGTGAAATTACTACCGCAATTTATTGTTAGCACGCATAATATAATATCTCATCTTTATGATCGTATTCGAACAAATATCCAACTCTAATAATGAGGGTACATAGAAAAACATGCTCGATTCCACGTTTCATGAAATTTCATTACTAAATAGCCAAAATATCATGGCAACAGTGAATTTTCCGAAATATAAAAATAGTAAAACGCATTATTTTCCAGTCGTAATAACATGACAACAAATGAACATAATTACCTGTTTCTGTAGCCGCCGGCGTTTCTTCCCCGTTCTGCATGATACTTGCGTTTTTAATTGCCAGGAAATATCAAAATGCCGACAATTTAACGATAATCATGAAAAGTTTAACAAAATAAAATCTTATTTGCCGGACAGAACCGTCACACGCAACAATAGAATGCGAATAAAAAACAAATGCAACCAACTTCGCAACGCAGAAAGCAGTTGTGCCAACATTAAGAAATAAAGAAACGTTCCTCTTTACAAACTTAACGTTGAATTAAAAGAGGATTAAAATATGTGATTAAATCGTGAAAGATTTTATTGATAAATTATTATTATACTAAGATTATATATACCTACTATAATTTTATACATTTTTTGATTAGGTACCTAAATGAATAAAAAAAACTGTAAATATAGGAAAACGACGAAGCAATACTTTTCCCAGAATTTGTTTGATGAAACTGTTGGCGGCTATCTTTAAAACTTACAGCAATTTATTTCATAAGATTAAAGCTATTATATATACTATATTATTCAAGTAGTACCTATTAGAATTTAGTGTAATTGGTGAAGAATATTGCGCTTACGAAACGTGCACTACGTTTCATTACTCACCATATAAAGTTTTATACTTCACTGCAACACTACCTATTTTAATTTATTGGTACTACAATAGCCAGATTAATTATTATTTGTATTTCGTCTTTGCAACGTCTCATAAAATTCAGGAATAATGGAGAAAAATAATACTACGATTGTTATTTTGACACCAGAATACTGGAAACATTTATTTCATTATATCATAATATACAGTCCATAAATCAACAAGGTATCATAATTCATTTATATCTAAATAATATTTTCAATATTTTCATAAATAATATCACAAAATTTGAATTAACAAATAAAATTAATAATAAATAAGTAACTCCGCCAATTAACGTATAGTTTGAGACATGTGTAGTGGAGTCAACATAAGTTCAAAGGCCGCATCTTTTAAGTTCGCTCCTCGAAGATTTGCTTCATGTAAATCACTTCCCGATAAATCGCAACACTGTAAATAAACAGATAGATATAATTAATTAATTAATTAAAATAATATAAAATTAATAATGGTTTGATACACGCATTAATGTTTATCAATCTATTAACGAGGCACAAACAAAAACAATACATAGACCAGAAAAGTACAAGAGTAAATTTAAATGTGGAATATAATTTTATTCATAAATAATTTTATCGAAAAAAAAAATTTACATGTTAAAAAATTTACCTCCAAATCAGCTCCCGCCAAAACCGCAGCTCTGAGATCACAATTTTGAAGGTTGGCATTCTTCAGAGTTGCCACACGTAGGTTTACACCTGCCATGTTACTGCCTTCCAAATTTGCACCTAGTTTAAAAATAAGCATTTACTTTTAAAGAAAACTGAAAAAAAAATCTCACACTTGTATAATTACTGTGGTATAACATTGAAACTTGAGTATAGACAAATTAAATTCAAATATTTTTCACTGATCTTCTTTATAGAAGCAGGTGAGTCTGTTTAAAATTTAAATGCATTGCCAAATCGACAACACTTTTTATTTCCAATCTTTTTAAGTTTTCAACAGAGATTTAGCCAGGACTCTGGACTTCAGCTTATGCAACTACACACATTATGGTTTGATCAACCATTAGGAATTTGTATTTGTGTACAATATGTTAAATTTCCTTTCGATATGCTTCTGTAAAATCACCTTTTAAATTAACCCCTTCCATAACAGCTCTTGAGCCAGCTGGATCTTCCATATTGCATCCTTTTAGAATAGCACCTGTAAGATGTATGCAAAATTACTCATGAAATAAAATAATTATTTTTATTTATTAATATTGCTTTATATAAAGCTTCAAAAAAATTGGATAATTTTTCTTCAAACTCTGGCAAATATCAGGAAATTTACATATTTTCTTCTTTACATAACAAGCATCTTTACATAAAAGAAAATATGTAAAACTCTAGATTAACTTGTATTGCAAAAGAACAACAATTAGTAATGTCATCAAGTTACAACAGAATTAGCTTTTAGTTTATTTTTGTTTTGATATAATACACTATTCTCATCTTCTATACATATAAAAATGTAACCCGTTTCGCGTTGTCACGGCATCACGTGTGAACGGCTGAAACAATTTCGATAATTCTTTTTTTATTATATTCCTTGAAGTACGAGGATGGTTCTTACGTAGAGAAAACGTAAATATGTAACACAGGCGAGGCCGGGGCGGACCGCTAGCGGAATAAAATAGACTCATACCTTCCATATTAGCACACAATGCTTTAACCCCCAAGAGGTGTGCCCCTTCCAAGTTAGCGTGTGACAAATCAGCTCGCTCCAAACAACAGTGGGACAAGTTCGCTCCACTTAAATTGCATCTTGATAGACATGCATACTGAAAGTGATTAATATTTCATTAAATTGTATTGTAAAATTAAGTTACAGGATATGGTATTTTTGTTGCATAGTGCAGGTTCAAAATTCACAAAATTGTAACTATAGAAAATAATTTGAAGACAATCGAAAATTTTCTCAATGTCTAATTTTCTTTAGTTTCTTAAAATTACTTTTAGAAGCCAAGCTACCAAATAATTTGGTATAGCATGAAATTTTATAAATATAAGTCAGTGTATTACAAATATTGTCTATTTGTTATAGATTCAAAATATGGTAAACTAAATGTTAAAAAAATATAGATATTACCAATTCACCATTATTATTTCCTTACAAGTTACAAGCTCCAAAATTACAATGTACACTCACTTTAAAATTAATATTCCTAAGGTCTAATCTATTTAAATCTGCCCCAGATAGATTGACACCCTGAAATCTTAATTCTGAACTAGTTGGAGTGGTAATTATTAAGCGTACCACGTCCATTCTGGTTAGCGACTGGTTGTTGTCATGTCTGCTTTTTGACTGCTCCACAAGTTGGTTTAGTTGTGGTATCATAGAGTCTATGCCTGGAATGGTAAGATTTATTTGTTTATTTTTTGTTATTTTGTGTAGAATCTTAATAGAAAATAGTTGTTAATGTTATGTTGTATTATTTAAATTAATATTTTTTTATCCAATTTACAATTAATGTATCATTATTCTTTTATGCTCAAGTAAAACATGAAGCATTTTCAGTTTGATTAAATTGTAGCACAGGCAAGTATTCAGACTAGAATTTAAAATCATAAAAAGCTGTAACATTTCAGCATAATATTATGTACCTTATTGTTTTATATAAGCCCACATATTATCATTAATATATGAAACAATTTAATGGAATTGATAAGGAATAATAATTTCAAATTACCATAGAAAATTGCTTCTTCCAATACTCCTTGTGGATTAATATTTTTATCAAGAATCACTTGCCCATGTCGAAGATAGTTAAGAATAGGCTCAAAATATTCTGGGCTTCTATCTATCAAATAGGCTCCAGTTTCATCTATAGCACTGGGATTCATGAGATATACATTATTATCATCAGCAAACATTCGCGCTAGCATTGATAATGGCTCCTTGACCAATAAAGTGGACCGTGACGTCATAAACAGTTTTCCTCCTACATTTAACCTTATCCAGTCAGACACTGTTCTGTCCCTTGCATTCAAACTCTGTTGCGATTCTTCTAATTCCTCGCACTTATTACTAGCTTCATTGCAGTCTAAAGACAAGTATATCTTGTCCTCATCTCTCAAACTTTTCAAGTCTGCTACTTCACAGCCGTTTACTAAATATAATTTAAAGTTTTTCTCTGATAGATTAAATCGCGAAGATACCTGCAGCTTGAAGCTTTCCATATTGTCTTCGACGCACAAAACAATGCCATCTTTCTCTGTTTTATCTCTAAATATACAGACGCGTATCATAATACTGATTTAAGTTTGAATGTTTTGTTTCTTTGTGAGTTTGTCCTCAATATTTATTTACTTAACATTAATTATTATCTATTCGTTAAACTATTCGCAACTCATCAAACAAAACTCACAACAAATGAACAAACGACAGATCTGTCAATGTTACAGATGACAGTGACAATTTATTATTGATGTTATAGAGCCGCGAGTGCTTTGCGTGAAATGAAACAAGTATTTAGAGGAAAGGATCACAGAACAGTAAAAGAAAGGATTGTAATCACACTGTAATTAATTCTAATTATGCAAAGGTAATATTTATGCATTAAATATGAAATATTACAATGGCTATTCTAATCAACCCTATCTTTTTCATTGTTATCTATACTTATAATAAATCTGTAGAGAGGCCAATTCTGTACATAAAATATATTAAAAAAAAAACTATGAAGGGGTGATAAGGGATCGCTACTGATGCCAAAAATGCAATCAGTAAAATTTTTGTCTGTCTGTCTGTCTGTCTGTCTGTCTGTCTGTCTGTATATTCGTTATAGAAACAAAAACTACACGATGGATTTTAACGAAATTTGGCACAATTATTCTTCATACTCCTGGGCAGGTTATAGTATACTTTTTATTACGCTACGATCAATATGAGCAGAGCAGTGAAGGGAAATATTGGGAAAACGGGAGAAGTTACTCCATTTTTTAAGCTTCCGTCGCGTGTGCAGCCTTAATGGTTAAAGCTACATAGAAATCATGTACGACACAAATGTTCTTAAATTATTATTATTATATAAAAATAAATTCCTAGACAGCATCTTTTAAAATTGACTCACAATAACACGTGAAACTTCAATAGCTTAGCAATTCGGAGCTTTCTGATTATATTTGTCTACTCTTACGTTTACAACACTCTCACTCATCCCTAATTAAAAAAAGTTAACATTATTACCTAAGTATTCAATAAAAAAAGAATCATGTAAATCGGTGTAGAAACACCAAAGTTATACATGAAATCCATACTAATATTATAAATGCGAAAGTAACTCTGTCTGTCTGTCTGTTACTCAATCACGCCTAAACTACTGAACCAATTTTCATGAAATTTGGTATGGAAATATTTTGATACCCGAGAAAGGACATAGGCTACTTTCTATCCCGGGAAAATTACGCAATCCCGGAAATCCCACGGGAACGGGAACTATGCGGGTTTTTCTTTGACTGCGCGGGCGAAGCCGCGGGCGGAAACCTAGTACGCTATAAGTCATCGCGCGTGAATACAGAATCATGCCATAAGGATTATTTTTGTGTATCAGTTGCCGCCACGTCGTAGTCGAGTTACAAAAGCTATATTTTGATAAATTTAAATGATACGTAGATAGTAGTTAGATTTAAAAAAGAACCAGCCAAGTGCGAGTCGGATTCGCGCACCATGAGATCCGTACAAACATTTTTTTTATGTTTTAACTTTAAATTTATGCTTTTTGCAAATTTTTCCTTTTGTGAGTGCTATAAGACGTAACTTTCTAAATCTATACATATAAAAATGAAACCAGTTTCGCGTTGTCACGGCATCACGTGTGAACGGGTGGACCGATTTCGATAATTATTTTTTTATTATGTTCCTTGAAGTACGAGGATGGTCCTTATGTAGAGAAAACGTAAATATGTACCACGGGCAAAGCCGGGGCGGACCGCTAGTTAGTCATAAAATTGTACGATACGATTCTTAATACATAATATGTTTTAGGAGTTTTTTCTTTTTATACGAATTTCACAAATTCTCTTAACTATATTTTCGCAACTATCCAGCCTGAGACGTATCCAGCACTCTGCATTAATCAATTAGGTAAGTGAAAAAAAAAAATATGTTATCCTAGAAGTTGGTTAATTTTTAAAATAGGTAACTTGAATTTTAAAGTAATACAACCTCAAAATTCAAGGTATTTTAAAAATTCAAGTTATTTTAAAACAACTTGAATTTTAAGGTAATACAACCTTAAATTTCAAGTTATTTTAAAAATTAGCAGGAAGAGAAAGGTTTCAGAGGATGTCGGTGCATAATAATTTCAATAATATTATGGAAATTTGTATAATATACACATCTGCAAGACCTTGTTCAAAAATTAAGCAGCGTTTGTATAATTTACCGAGATGCGCGTCATTAGTTAACAATATGGACTTGAAAACTCTCGAGGAAAGGTAAAGTGTGAGTTTTATGTAGTTTCTATTCTAGATATTTAAGAAAATTATACAACGTAACAATATCCATTTTATACCTACTCACCTATTTTTTTTCTTCTATTTTGCTGTAACAATGTATTCAATTATTATATTTTATACCTACCCACATAATATTTAATAATATGAATAGATGTGCATAGCTGATAGTTACGGTGTGGTTACGGCTTGTATTTGTATCACTAAACTATTAACATAGATCAATGACAGTAGACGTAGGTACTAAGTATGTATTTGGTTTTATGTTTCGGGATTTTGGAAGATTTTCGACGAGCTGCTCAATACGAGTCAGGCGAAGTCAAGATGAAATGCTGAAATAAAGTTGCTGAAGACATCTACTGAATACAGTTTTTTCGAAGAATTAGTAGAAGGTGAGTGTGTATAATAGGTAAGTATTACACGGCGATATTTACTACCATTTTATATAAGGCGTAAATGTGTCTGTTTGTCTTTCTTTCACATAGCATCCGCGCGATTTTATGGAATTACTAGCAAACCGGGCGAACTCCGTTTCGCCTCCAGAGACACCTTTTCTTTGCTATAAACCTCACGGAGCCCGAGACCTTTCCAACGAATGCAAAACCGTGGAAATCGGTTCGTGCATTCTGGAGTTATGAGTTTAAGGAAAACCCGACTTATTTTTATATACTTAGTAGATATATAGGCCCGCAGCTAGTTCTAATTCTAGAGAGTGATTATATAATATAGGTAGTCTACTTTGGTTATTGACGACGCAAGCGAAGCCGCTGGCAAATGCTAGCATTGTAATAGATGTTCCAGAGAATGATATGGGACATAAGCATAACAGCTGAAGTTCGCCCCCACAGACATATTATATGTCTATGTTCGCCCCTGCTTGAGCTAAAGAGATAATATCTTAGATTTAGCATAATTATGTTAATATTTCCAAATACGTAGGTAACCATAAATCAGTAGGTAATCGGTATTAATATCGGTGAACCGTAATAGATAATAATATTATTACACTTTACCTGATAGAATTATTATTGTTAGCTGAATGGTAAGCCGTTAGGATCGTAGCGGTAATGTATTGCAGTAGATATTGAACTGAAATATTTATGACGTAGATATTCATAATAAAATAAAAAATGTAGGTAATCGATTTGTGAATTTTTATTAATTAAATTCATATTAAGGGAAAACTACGTTTAGGTTCTAGGTAGATTACCTACTAAAAGTTATGTCTGGCGTCTGCAAGCTTGCTTGCACTTGCTTTATATTTATTTCGCGTTCCGTTGTCATGTGATGCCTATGGACTGTTTTATTAAGAAAACTTCACATAGATTGCGTGTTAAAATGTAAATCATTAGTCAATTTATTTAAATTGGATAGGTACTAACGTATGTTTATTGTATACGCTTGAAATTTCCAAGGTAAAAGTAAAAACTAAATATGTGCCTTCCTCTAAATGTAAAAATCTGTAGATACTTATAAAAAACTAATATTGTACAATAAGTTGATCTCTCAGTTATTCTAAATAAGAGCGAGTGTAGAGTATAGTCACGGGTCAATGCTAGTTTCTCAAACGGTTTGAGATGCATCGATAGTGTAGGTCTGTAATCGCATCAATCACAGATGGCTATCGTTAAATTCGTCCTTCCCTCTGATGTTCAGCAACTTTGATAGCTGCTGACATAATTACAAGAAATCTTTACTTCACGACTAAAACAGTACACACGCATTAGAAGTTTGGCATCACAAAATATTCGTTCTAAAATCCTCATCTATACTTACTTACTGAAAGCGTTTGTCTGCTTGGTAGTGCTAATTTCAGAAAATGATTTGAAAAAATATTTCAGTGTTAGATAGTCCATTTATCGAGTTCAATAGGAGCGGAGCTATGCGGGTATAACTGCGGTGAAGAGCTTGTATTCTATTAAATGATATTTTGATAAAACTACTCGATACTTTATTTAAATATAGCAATATAGCATAAAGTTTCGTAATTATGATTATTATAGGAGGAATACGTAAAATTTTCACGATTACGTTCAATTCTTCATCGATAGAGCACAAATTTTTATCAGCTTCATGTTTTGTCTTATCAATTTTCCTCATTTTCTAATGTTTACACAAAAATAGTTAACCTCTAGATATTTATTTTCTCTCCTTATAACAATAATCAGTTTGTATACCGTTATTTTACGTCACAATACACGTGTTCATGTAATAATTTTTACGCAACGCCGTTGACGACTCAGTGAATGAAATTAAACATTCGTGAAATAGTTCGATATGGAGTTTAAAATAGATGTAACCCAGAAAATTACACTGTTTATTATCTCAGTCATTCTATTTGACAAGTGAATATATTAAACACTAGGTTTCCGCCCGCGGCTTCGCCCGCGCAAACAAAGAAATATCCGCATAGTTCCCGTTCCCGTGGGATTTCCGGGATTGCGTCATTTTCCCGGGATAAAAAGTAGCCTATGTCCTTTCTCGGGTATCAAAATATCTCCATACCAAATTTCATGAAAATTGGTTCAGTAGTTTAGGCGTGATTGAGTAACAGACAGACAGACAGAGTTACTTTCGCATTTATAATATTAGTATGGATTCTAAAAGGGCTGTGTAAGAAATAAATTTTGATGTTTATTGTGTAGGCACACCCCGGACACTCCATACAAAATTATCGTTTTGACAGTCACACTGTAGAGACTGCAAATGTGTGTGTTAACGCTTTATGGTTGGCACATTTGTGACTAGCGTAAAAAAAAATTCGCGTTTTTCTGATGAAATACATCCGTAAACAGCACAATATCTAACCATTTTCTACGAAAAACGATAATCACAAATCCAAAATAATAAAATTACTTTGTCAATTTGATTAATGTTGTCAATCTTCGTTGCGTATCGTCCTTGCAGAAAAATATGGCCCATTTTAATCACGATCGTGCGGGGTGAGGTAAGTTTAATTTTGGCGGGAGGCGGAGAGTGTCCGTTCTGTAGCGTTTAGCTACTATTATGTTGATCCATTGAAATGTTACATTTTTTAGCCCTAACCTTGCATTTTTTAGAGGACGCAATTTTGTTTTTTTGATGTGTAGGGGGGGTCAGTGTGAAGCTAAAACCAAGTTTGTGGGGTCGCCACCCTTGTCCCACGGCCGCCATCTTGAAAATAGCGGTTGAAATGGTTTTTACGATATATCTCTTAAACTATTTATTTGATAAAAAAAATTTGTTTACATTATTTGTTGCAAATTAAATTCTCTACAACTTTGGTGTAGTAACTTTTAGTCGTAGAACTATAAATAAAAAAGTTATAAGCGAAAATGTTCAGAAATTAGAGCCATTTATATTTTTCAATAAAACTTTTTTTTATCATTTTACGAAGAAATGATATCAGACCATTTTTGTAGATTGTTTTTCGAGGAACAACTTTTATGTACAACATTTTTTCATAACGTCAATAACTAAGGTTTTACAGCGCTCTGAAGTGAGTACTATTTTTCAGTACTCTTAACTATACATATATTGACTATTGGCTCTTTTCTCATACTCCAGAACAATAGAAGCACACTGCAGAACATTTCAGACCTGCTTTTCGACGTAAAAAAAAGTCGCGCTTCCAGACTCTACCTCCTGGGTGGTGGGGAAAAGATTCAATAATTAATTATTAGTGATATTGCAAAATTAATTATTAAAAATATTATAATAACAAAAAAAACCATTACTGATGACAAATTATTATTAGTACACACATAATATAAGTATACTGTATAGTTCAGAGTACTGAAAATTAGTACTCACTTCGGAGCGCTGTAAAACCTTAGCTATTTAATTAATGAAAAAATGTTGTATATAAAAGTTGTTCCTCGAAAAACAATCTACAAAAATGGTCAAATATCATTTCTACGTAAAATTATAAAAAAAAGTTTTATTGAGAAATATAAATATCTCTAATTTCTGAACATTTTCGCTTATAAATTTTTTATTTATAGTTCTACGACAAAAAGTTGCAGGATCAAAGTTGTAGAGTATTTAATTTGCAACAAATAATGTAAACAAATTTTTTTTATCAAATAAATAATTTAAGAGATATATCGTAAAAACCATATCAACCGCTATTTTCAAGATGGCGGCCGTGGGACAAGGGTGGCGACCCCACAAACTTGGTGATAGCTTCACACTGACCACCCCTACACATCAAAAAAATAAAATTGCGTCCTCTAAAAAATGCAACCCCAAATGTAACTTTTCAATGGACCATGTATTCTGTGGTGTAGGTACGACTTTTAATGTGTGTGTGTTCTTACTTTTTACGACCTTCTTAAGGTGAATGTTCCGCCCGTCCCTCCATACATTTTTGCACACGACTAAACACTTAACACAGACACTCTTTCTTTAAAACTAATCATTTTATCACTTCTATACAATGAAATGTGTCCGCGATCGACCTTTTTAATCAATAACTTACATTATTTACTTAGAAAAACAAGAGTGAAATACCGGCAAAATTCGACACTTTTACAGTAGTGTGCGTGACTTTTGCCAAGCAAACGAAAGGCGATGTTTAAACATCGACGCGCTAGATGTCGTGCGCATGAATCGCGTTCGTTATCTTATAATTCTAATAAATCAAAGTTCTAAGTGTAATAATTGAGTAATTTCATTTCCAATCGTTCAAAAAAAAAATAACAATAAAATAAAATAAAACCTTAGAAATCTATGTTTTTTTTTGTAAACAATTTATTACTCATTATTGTTGTTTGGCAACTCGAAGCGTGGTCGTCCGTCGTAGGTACTTTTGTTCGGCGTCGTCGTCGGCTTGATATAATAAAAACATTCTTGATTTCATTGACACGCGCTATGATTTGCGCGCGGAATTTCTTGTGTTGTGAATTTATTTTTGTATGCTATGCATTTTAATTGAATCAAATTGCAATATGTATTTCTCTAGCATGCATTTGAGACTATATTGTAATAATTGATCGTGGGTAGGTATAGTAATTAATTATTCTAATAACGCAATTATATTTTCGGTGGGATTCAAAACAAAAAATTGGCCCGTGATTTTTATGAAATTTCACCACATTGCAAATGATATAATAAACAATTACAATTACAATTATTATAAATCGGTAAACTATCAAAGTAATCACAAACTTGCAAAATATGCTTTTCCGAATTTTCAGACAGACACACAATTTTATTAGTTTGTTTTAGCAAAGTAGGTACCTATACCTATACGCTTACGTCGCGCGTCGCGTCGTCGAAAACGGTGCGCCCAGAAACAAACATACCTAATTCAGTTACAATCCTTTTTTTGTTCCGTAATTTATAAATTTTATTTTATTATTTTATTTCGTTTAAATTTATTCGAATACGATTTTTTTTATTCGTCGGCCAGTTCTACCAGGTATAAAAAGATAAAATTGAAATATAATTATTGTAGCGACAGCTCAATCTGAATCGCGCAAGCGAAATTTTTTCCATACAAAACACATATACAACTTTTCGACATCTTTTATTAGGGCTTCAACGGCCGGCCAGTCGAGTAGGCTTTTTTATCGTTGGAGATATTCCACCTTCCTCTCTCCACAATGGTAACACCGACGTGATTTGAACACGCAATCTCTCCTGACACTACCTAATAGCAAAACCATAATTATGTTTACTATGTTATCGTAAATATGTTTTTCACCTTCCTGGTTATTTTCACATAAT
>CAJQZM010013243.1:0-14593 GCA_907164665.1 Colias nastes
TTGCTTTACTCAAAAATGTATACCTTTTCCCATAAGAAAACGGACTAAAATAAGATAGATAATAATCGTAGGAAGTAATATAGAGATGTAAAGCGACTCCCAAACAAAAAACATTTAAAAATTAAAACTAATCTTACCTCACAGGCTCTTGCGGCTTATCAGGGTTCACTTTCACGGTATTAGCGTTCTTGAACACGTCCAGTTCCGCCAACTTAACGGCCGCTTCTTGAGCCCCCTTGAAGTTGGGTATACGGTTGTATACAGGCCGGGGGAACATAGCCAGCCCATTGGTCTCCAAGTGCCGCCATACTTTGATGCGGAAGGACTGCTTGGTCACCTCTTCGGGCTGCGGCGTTTTCGCTGGGGATTTAACGTAATATATAACAAAAACGAACAAATATAAACATAATATGGTTAGGCTTGGTACTTGGTGCAATAGGCATGACGACAGTATCCTTAAATGATCGTATAAGTGTTTTTAAAGGAAAATGTATAATAAATAAATTAAATATTATAGTGACTTAGAAATCTTAAAAACATTAAGATTAATGAGATTATCAATAAAATAAAACATTGAAATTCTGCAGTTGGCCATTTTGACTAAAACACGCGTGACGTCACGCTTAAGTAAACAACTCACGTCAGATGTATTTTGTTGTTTTGAATATGTTGAGAATACGCATTTTTATTTATTTTCTATTGTTTCACGTATGCTTTATCGACTCAGAACAGAAATATAATTGCGAATTCACGAATACGTGGTTCGGGGTTCTCCGCGCCAACTTTATACAATCATTTCTTATTATTTTCTCGCTTGAAATAATTACTAACACATTTTTGAGCATTATTTTTATGTGGATTCACACTGCAATACTGCACACCACTTATAAACTTTGAAATTCGTTTCTATAACACATATTAAATAAATATTTTTTTAATTTTCTTCGCAATGCGTACAAATAATTACGTATTTACTAAAGAGTGACGTCACGCCTACGCCATGACACCTGCGAGCTGTTTTGGCACAGTTAATAAATATTTTTTGAAAAATGGCTTTTATCTTCGTTAAATTTAAGTATATTATTACCGAAATATAGGGTTTTTCTTGTACAGTAAACGTATACACACATTATGGAAGAGGATTTCAAAATCTTTCGTCATGCCTATTATGTGGAGGTAGAACAAATGTTAAATTTTATGTAAAAATTTGAGGTTCCTAGTAATGTAAAGTTATAGGGGGTAGAAATAGAAATTTGTTGTAGGTTGTAGGAGAAAAAAAAATGTTACATTTCTCGTTTTTATTTTAAGTACTTAATAAAAATCATGTTGGTACGAGCGATTTTTTTGATCAAACAAAGTTGTCGATGTAGAAAAATGTTATTAAACATAAAAAAATAGAAAAATGGAGACAGATAACGTCACGGGTAACAGATAGCTAGTTATTTTTATTAAGACAAAGAAATCAAATAACTAATTGAATCGGCTAACACGCTCAGCAATTATTTTCAGTATGAAATATTCGACCTTCTGAAAGTAAGTCAGGCGAAGCGTAACTTTACACATTTAAGTAATATAGACATAATCACTATATGTAAAGAATCCATAATTGCGTGCAGTGTGTATAGGAATGCTGTTATTTAACACGGTTATGTATGTTCTCGATATAACCAAGTTTCTTTTTAACGTGAGGGCTCGTTAAAATATTTCTTATTCAGAGAAACGATTGATTGATTTATAGCATGGCAGTATTACATTAAGATTATTTATTTACCTGAAATCTGAGTGTGATAAGTATAAAAAAACTGATTAAAAAAACGTTTTATTGATCTTAAAGTTATCTTCAACTTTAGTATTGTAGCATTGGCCTATTGCTTTTTTATAATTAAATTGAAAATTATACATAAATTAAATCCACAATATAAATCTATCATTAATTTCCACTTATGTTAATGACAAAGTAACATATTTAAATGAGCACACCACCTGTACACACTTAAAATTTTTAGAAGTATTGTTTCTATTATTTTAATTCATTCTAGATAATTCTATAACTTATTAAAAATGAAAGTATATGTTAAAATATTGAATATTTAATGCCATTTATTTTATTACTCCTTAGCATTATCACTATGGAGATATTTCAATTTGATAAAAACTGCATTAAGGAGGTAAGATTTTCTTTGATAAATGTAATATGCTAAGAATAAAAACACCCAATGTTGTTTTTGGGTGTGTTTTAACTATGATTTAAAAAAATAGCTGTACACCAATACCATAAGCCAATAAAAGAAAGAAATATTTGCATATAATTTAATATGAATACAAGTGTATCTACAAACTCAAAAAAATAAAGAAAATAAATGTTACTCACGAGAAAAGTTTGCAAGTTTGTTCATAATACTTACCCTTTTTTGTTCAACTTCTAAATATGTTACAATCTACTCACTCATAACATTTTAAGGCTTGAATGTATGTATGTACATAGTACATTATTGATTGACATGCATTTGTTACTTTTCATTTATTTATGCAAATAATAATAAAAGTAATTTTAAATTATTCCAGGCAATTATCTACTAGCAAACATTTTACTGCCAGAAAACCATAATTACCAAGCGGTATGAAATATACAAACTTTACAAATATTTTTGATAATAGTTCATTAACCTACCATAATAAATGAAAATGAAATTATAAATTCATTCCCATGTATCGAGAAGTTGCTGGGTCACAAGATACATATCATACCTATATTATTCAGTATTATAAATCAAATAAAAGAAATAATACATACCTGTTTGCTATTTAGTTTTATAGCATTCAAATATACATTTTTGTACCATTTTTTCTATTCTTGAAAGATTTATAAATAATACCTATTCTGACTATCCCTACTAATATTATAAATGCGAAAGTAACTCTGTCTGTCTGTCTGTTACGCTTTCCCGCTTAAACCTCTCAACCGATTTGGATGATATTTGGCACAGACAATCTTTAGACCCTGAGAAAGAACATAGGCTACCTTTTATCAAAACACCACAAGGGCGAAGCCGCGGGCGGAAGCTAGTTTGTATTATTTTCAATGTTATTAATTCCTAATATTGACAATTCTTTAAATATAAAAGACTAGTGACTCTCACCTTGATACTAAGCAAACATATCTCGTCACCATATGATGCCAGACATTGGCATGATAATATATTATATTCCTAATTATTAAATTCAGTTGTATAGATATTCTATATCACAGATGTTATGTAGTTAATTATGATAATTTTATTTTTTCTAGCAAATCGATGAGAAAATGATAAATATGCAGTAAATTTTTCTTTCCTTCTTTCTTTCAAACTTACTTCAAATTTGCCTTATATAAAGATACTAGCGGTTCGCCCCGGCTTCGCCCGTGGTACCTACATGTTTACGTTTTTTTTCATAAAAACTATCCTATCTCTCAAGTTGGATCGAACTGCACATGGTGTGCGAATTTTATTATAATCGGTTAAGTGGTTTAGGAGTCCATTGAGGACAAACATTGTGACACGAGATTTATATACCTATATTAAGATTAACAATAAGAGGCAACCGATAAGAATATGACTAATTACATTAGATCATGCTCTTAATAAAAATGTAAGGAAGGGTAGACAGAAAACAATGTGCTCACATAAAATAATTATCCTTATGCAGTCACCTGTGAATGTATAGATTCGGACGTGATAAGGTCTAAAGAGCGCGCCAAGGAGTCGAATATTCTATTGCATTTCTACATTAGGTGGGCAGAACAGTATCTGAGTCATGTTTCACACTCCAATTAAGCTACCTACAGTAATTACAAGCGAGGAAACCACCCAAATCGCACTAAATCAATGCACGAAACGAAATAAATGCAAGTGAAATTACTACCGCAATTTAATGTTAACACGCATAAAATATCTCATCTTTATGATCGTATTCGAACAAATATCCAACTCTAATAATGAGGGTACATAGAAAAACATGCTCGATTCCACGTTTCATGAAATTTCATTACTATATAGCCAAAATATCATGGCAACAGTGAATTTTCCGAAATATAAAAATAGTAAAACGCATTATTTTCCAGTCGTAATAACATGACAACAAATGAATATAATTACCTGTTTCTGTAGCCGCCGGCGTTTCTTCCCCGTTCTGCATGATACTTGCGTTTTTAATTGCCAGGAAATATCAAAATGCCGACAATTTAACGATAATCATGAAAAGTTTAACAAAATAAAATCTTATTTGCCGGACAGAACCGTCACACGCAAAAATAGAATGCGAATAAAAAACAAATGCAACCAACTTCGCAACGCAGAAAGCAGTTGTGCCAACATTAAGAAATAAAGAAACGTTCCTCTTTACAAACTTAACGTTGCATTAAAGAGGATTAAAATATGTGATTATTGTGAAAGATTTGATTGATAAATTATTATTATACTAAGATTATATATACTATTATTATACCTACTATAATTTTATACATTTTTTTATTACCTAAATGAATAAAAAAACTGTAAATATAGCAATATGACGAAGCAATAATTTTCCCAGAATTTGTTAGTAATTGAAACTGTTGGCGGCTAACTTTAAAACTTACAGCAATTTATTTCATAAGATTAAAGCTAAGGATTCAAGTAGTACCTATTAGAATTTAGTGTAATTCGTGAAGAATATTGCGCTTACGAAACGTGCACTACGTTTCATTACTCACCATAGAAAGTTTTATACTTTACTGCAACACTATTTTAATTTATTGGTACTTTACTATAGCCAGATTAATTATTATTTGTATTTCGTCTTTGCAACGTCTCATAAAATTCAGGAATAATGGAGAAAAATAAAACTACGATTGTTGTTTTGAAACCAGAATACTGGGAACATTTATTTCATTATATCATAATATTATACAGTCCATAAATCAACAAGGTATCATAATTCATTTATATCTAAATAATATTTTCAATATTTTCATAAATAATATCACAAAATTTGAATTAACAAATAAAATAATAAATAAGTAACTCCGCCAATTAACGTATAGTTTGAGACATGTGTAGTGGAGTCAACATAAGTTCAAAGGCCGCATCTTTTAAGTTCGCTCCTCGAAGATTTGCTTCATGTAAATCACTTCCCGATAAATCGCAACACTGGAAATAAACAGATAGATATAATTAATTAAAATAATATAAAATTAATAATGGTTTGATACACACATTAAGGTTTTTTATTGGTAAACGAGGCACAGACAAAAACAATACACAGCACAGACAAGTACAAGAGTAAATTTAAATGTGGAATATAATTTTATTCATAAATAATTTTATCGAAAAAAAAATTAACATGTTAAAAAATTTACCTCCAAATCAGCTCCCGCCAAAACCGCAGCTCTGAGATCACAATTTTGAAGGTTGGCATTCTTCAGAGTTGCCACACGTAGGTTTACACCTGCCATGTTACTGCCTTCCAAATTTGCACCTAGTTTAAAAATAAACATTTACTTTTAAAGAAAACTGAAAAAAAATCTCACACTTGTATAATTACTGTGGTATAACATTGAAACTTGAGTATAGACAAATTAAATTCAAATATTTTTCACTGATCTCCTATATAGAAGCAGGTGAGTCTGTTTAAAATTTAAATGCATTGCCAAATCGACAACACTTTTTATTTCCAATCTTTTTAAGTTTTCAACAGAGATTTAGCCAGGACTCTGGACTTCAGCTTATGCAACTACACACATTATGGTTTGATCAACCATTAGGAATTTGTATTTGTGTACAATATGTTAAATTTCCTTTCGATATGCTTCTGTAAAATCACCTTTTAAATTAACCCCTTCCATAACAGCTCTTGAGCCAGCTGGATCTTCCATATTGCATCCTTTTAGAATAGCACCTGTAAGATGTATGCAAAATTACTCATGAAATAAAATAATTATTTTTATTTATTAATATTGCTTTATATAAAGCTTCAAAAAAATTGGATAATTTTTCTTCAAACTCTGGCAAATATCAGGAAATTTACATATTTTCTTCTTTACATAACAAGCATCTTTACATAAAAGAAAATATGTAAAACTCTAGATTAACTTGTATTGCAAAAGAACAACAATTAGTAATGTCATCAAGTTACAACAGAATTAGCTTTTAGTTTATTTTTGTTTTGATATAATACACTATTCTCATCTTCTATACATATAAAAATGTAACCCGTTTCGCGTTGTCACGGCATCACGTGTGAACGGCTGAAACAATTTCGATAATTCTTTTTTTATTATATTCCTTGAAGTACGAGGATGGTTCTTACGTAGAGAAAACGTAAATATGTAACACAGGCGAGGCCGGGGCGGACCGCTAGCGGAATAAAATAGACTCATACCTTCCATATTAGCACACAATGCTTTAACCCCCAAGAGGTGTGCCCCTTCCAAGTTAGCGTGTGACAAATCAGCTCGCTCCAAACAACAGTGGGACAAGTTCGCTCCACTTAAATTGCATCTTGATAGACATGCATACTGAAAGTGATTAATATTTCATTAAATTGTATTGTAAAATTAAGTTACAGGATATGGTATTTTTGTTGCATAGTGCAGGTTCAAAATTCACAAAATTGTAACTATAGAAAATAATTTGAAGACAATCGAAAATTTTCTCAATGTCTAATTTTCTTTAGTTTCTTAAAATTACTTTTAGAAGCCAAGCTACCAAATAATTTGGTATAGCATGAAATTTTATAAATATAAGTCAGTGTATTACAAATATTGTCTATTTGTTATAGATTCAAAATATGGTAAACTAAATGTTAAAAAAATATAGATATTACCAATTCACCATTATTATTTCCTTACAAGTTACTAGGTCCAAAATTACAATGTACACTCACTTTAAAATTAATATTCCTAAGGTCTAATCTATTTAAATCTGCCCCAGATAGATTGACACCCTGAAATCTTAATTCTGAACTAGTTGGAGTGGTAATTATTAAGCGTACCACATCCATTCTGGTTAGCGACTGGTTGTTGTCATGTCTGCTTTTTGACTGCTCCACAAGTTGGTTTAGCTGTGGTATCATGGAGTCTATGCCTGGAATAGTAAGATTTATTTATTATTTAGTGGAGAATCTTAGTAGAAGATTTAGACAATACAACAGTATGTTAAGATTAATTTTATTTTATAAGTACTATCAATTCACATTACATCGTGTAAAATTTTAAGAGCTTTCTAGCGTGTCCAATTACAGTTAACTGTTCAGTCTAGAACTTCAATTATTCATGTTTTATATCTTTGTTTAAAAGCTATATAAACAACATTTCTTCATAATTTGATTTGCATAACACTAGTTTATTGTCTAATATTATTTATTAAATATGCAATATTTGAACCAGTTTTATGATATTGCGAAGAAATAATAATCACCATAAAAGATAGCTTCTTCCAATACTCCTTGTGGATTAATATTTTTATCAAGAATAACTTGCCCATGTCGAAGATAGTTAAGAATAGGCTCAAAATATTCTGGGCTTCTATCTATCAAATATGCTCCAGTTTCATCTATTGTACTGGGATTCATGAGATATACATTATTATCATCAGCAAACATTCGTGCAAGCATTGATAACGGCTCTTTGACCAATAAAGTGGACCGTGAAGTCATAAACAGTTTTCCTCCTACATTTAACCTTATCCAGTCAGACACTGTTCTGTCCCTTACATTCAAACTCTGTTGCGATTCTTCTAATTCCTCGCACTTATTACTAGCTTCATTGCAGTCTAAAGACAAGTATATCTTGTCCTCATCTCTCAAACTTTTTAAGTCTGCTACTTCACAGCCGTTTACTAAATATAACCTAAAGTTTTTCTCTGATAGATTAAATCGCGAAGATATCTGCAGCTTGAAGCTTTCCATATTGTCTTCGACGCACAAAACAATGCCATCTTTCTCTGTTCTATCTCTAAATATACATACGCGTATCATAATACTGATTTAAGTTTGAATGTTTTGTTACTTTGTGAGTTTGTCCTCAATATTTATTAATTATTATCTATTCGATAAACTATTCGCAACTCATCAAACAAAACTCACAACAAACGACAGATCTGTCAATGTTACAGATGACAGTGACAATTTATTATTGATGATAAAGAGCCGCGAGTGCTTTGCGTGAAATGAAACAAGTATTAATAGGATCACAGAACAGTAAAAGAAAGGATTGTAATCACACTGTAATATTAATTCTAATCAAGATTCTAATTATGCAAAGGTAATATTTATGCATTAAATATGAAATATTACAATGGCTATTCTAATCAACCCTATCTTTTTCATTGTTATTAGTCATAAAATTGTACGATACGATTCTTAATACCTACATAATATTATGTAATTGTAGGAGTTTTTTATACGAATTTCATAAATTCTCATAACTATATTTTCGCAACTATCCAGCCTGAGACGTATCCAGCACTCAATTCAGTAAGTGAAAAAAAAAATTATGTTATCCTAGAAGTTGGTTAATTTTTAAAATAACTTGAATTTTAAGGTTGTATTCCGGAAGAGGAAGCTTTTCAGAGGATGTCGGTGCATAATAATTTCAATAATTTTATGGAAATTTGTATAATATACACATCTGCAAGTCCTTGTTCAAAAATTAAGCAGCGTTTGTACCTATAATTCAACGAGATGCGCGTCATTAACATGTACTTACTTGAAAACTCTCAAGGAAAGGTAAAGTGTGAGTTTTAAGTAGTTTCTAGATACTAATATACAATATATTAAAATATATAATAAAATTATACAATGTAACAATATGCATTTTATAGCTAGTTACTCACCTATTTATTTTTTCTTGTATTTTGCTGTAACAATGTATTCAATTATTATATTTTATACCTACCCACATAATATTTAATATGTAGATGTGCATAGCTGATAGTTACGGCTTGAACTATTAGCATAGATCAGGGGTTCCCAACCTTTTTTTGTCTACTGCCCACTTTAAGAATAAATTATTTTTTAACGCCCCCCCTTTTTAAACATACTTAAAAACCGCTTTATTGAAACGCAACTTTATAGTATTCGGACAGAGTAGGTATCTTTTATTGAAAATAAAACAAACATAATCAATTCTTATATAAAAACTAATGTGAAGGTTGAATCTGATGCTGTTCAATAAGTTTGTTGATATCAGGTTCTGTTGTGGACTGTATATGTTGGGGTTTGTGGTGTGCTCGTCCTTTACAGGTTCCAATTTACTCAAAAACAGCCGCAAGTCGCCACGTTCGGTAACACGCAAACGATTTCTCTTTTTAGTAAGCAGCGTTGCCACAGCACTAAATTCACGTTCACACAAATATGACGATGGGAATGCTATCAAGAATCGTTGAACAATTGACCACAATCCAGGGTACAATTGCGGGATCGGTTTTTGTAGCCAAAATTCTTGATATCCACTTTTGAACTTGATTTTTGTTTCTTCGTTTGTTGTCAATTCTATAAGTTCTTCTTCCAGCTGAGGTGACATTGCTGTGTTGACATTTGAAAACGGATCCAACACTCAGTCTGGTATTTCCAAGTTTAAAATGTCCTGGTATCGTTCGGTGAAGTCAATGTGGAGGTTTTCCAAATGTTGGCAGTAGGCAAACAAGTCGTCGTTACTGCAGAATACTGATAAATTCGGAAAATTGTGAAACTCACGTCTGCCCATATTCTTTTTGTGCAGAAGCAGTTTGGCTGCGAAAGCAGCAACGACATTTTTTGTTTTAATTAAATTTAGTTCATCGCCTTGCAGTTGGAGGTTCATGTCGTTGAACAATTTATACAGGTCTGTCATGTAAGCTATATCATTCTTTGATGTAATGAGCTTGTTGCGCAGTTCTGTATCTTTAGTTTCCAAGAACTCTATCACAGAGTCAAACAGGTTGTAAAATCGAATCAGACAATTGCCTCTTGACAGCCAACGAACTTCAGCATGAAGCAACAAACGGTTGAAATCTTCGTCATTAGTAGCACAAAGCTGATGAAATAATCTATCATTCAAAGAGCTGCTACGAATTTTATTGACTGCTTTGATGACATATTGCAGTGATTGAAATAGTCGTTCACTTAAGTTTCTAGCAACCAAATGTTGTCTATGAATAACGCAATGTATAGCAAGGACATCTGGAATTTTATTCTTTAAGTACGCTATGAAGCCCTTATGGCGCCATCCGTAGCAACTCATATAATATTTTTCAAAGGAATCTCTTTCTCTTCACAAAACTTTTCCAATGTATTGAATATGGTTTCGCCTTATGTATCTGTCTCCAAATTTCTGGCAAACTATTGGTTCTTCACGTATTTTCTCATCTTTAATAAACCTCCCGTAAGATAGCAACAACGCTTCATTAGTTGGTAAAGTGGACTCATCGAGCTGAATTGATAAATTTACGTCGTTTATATAGGATTGCATAAGCAGCACGCACCAACAGGAATAAGACAAACGTGCATAAACTCGTTTATCTCATTCGACGCCCAATCGTACTCGACAAGCAAGAACAAGTATTATAGAACCAGCCGATTGATACAGGAATGTACAAATCGGATTATTTAACAAAAACTTGTTAAAACATGATTGCCCGCGGTCTATTATATCGAACCGAGTTTGAGCTATATCTTAATTAATATTAGTTGATGTTCACAAGATGTCGACTCTCGAAGTCGAGAGCTCAGTCGGTGTCTAAGAGTCTTCCTAGCTAGGTACTTAGATGAAATTATAAATCGACCCCAAAGCCCTACACAACGCCCCCTTTTTTTTCTGGGTCTCTTACCGCCCCCCTTTAGGCCTGCAGCGCCCACAAGGGGGCGTTATCGCCCACGTTGGGAAAGACTGGCATAGATTAATGACAGTAGACGTAGGTACTAAGTATGTATTTGGTTTTATGTTTCGGGATTTTGGAAGATTTTCGACGAGCTGCTCAATACGAGTCAGGCGAAGTCAAGATGAAATGCTGAAATAAAGTTGCTGAAGACATCTACTGAATACAGTTTTTTCGAAGAATTAGTAGAAGGTGAGTGTGTATAATAGGTAAGTATTACACGGCGATATTTACTACCATTTTATATAAGGCGTAAATGTGTCTGTTTGTCTTTCTTTCACATAGCATCCGCGCGATTTTATGGAATTACTAGCAAACCGGGCGAACTCCGTTTCGCCACCAGAGACACCTTTTCTTTGCTATAAACCTCACGGAGCCCGAGACCTTTCCAACGAATGCAAAACCGTGGAAATCGGTTCGTGCATTCTGGAGTTATGAGTTTAAGGAAAACCCGACTTATTTTTATATAGTAGATATATGGGCCCGCAGCTAGTTCTAATTCTAGAGAGTGATTATATAATATAGGTAGTCTACTTTGGTTATTGACGACGCAAGCGAAGCCGCTGGCAAATGCTAGCATTGTAATAGATGTTCCAGAGAATGATATGGGACATAGGTAAGCATAACTGAAGTTCGCCCCCACAGACTTAATATATGTCTATGTTCGCCCCTGCTTGAGCTAAAGAGATAATATCTTAGATTTAGCATAATTATGTTTATATTTCCAAATCCGTAGGTAACCCTAAATCAGTAGGTAATCGGTATTAATATCGGTGAACCGTAATAGATAATAATAATAGTACGCTTTACCTGATAGAATTATTATTGTAAGCTGAATGGTAAGCCGTTAGGATCGTAGCGGTAATGTATTGTAGTAGATATTGAACTGAAATATTTATGACGTAGATATTCATAATAAAATAAAAAATGTAATCGATTGGTGAATTTTTATTAATTAAAGTCATATTATGGGAAAACTACGTTTAGGTTTTAGGTAGATTACCTACCTAAAAGTTATGTCTGGCGTCTGCAAGCTTGCTTGCACTTGCTTTATATTTATTTCGCGTTCCGTTGTCATGTGACTATGCCTATGGACTGTTTTATTAAGAAAACTTCACATAGATTGCGTGTTAAAATGTAAATCATTAGTCAATTTATTTAAATTGGATAGGTACTAACGTATGTTTATGTAGATATACGCTTGAAAATTCCAAGGTAAAAGACGTAGTACTTACCTATAGGTATTATTATTAGTCTGTGGTAAAAGTAAAAACGAAATATGTGCCTACCTCTAAATGTAACAAATCTGTAGATAAGTACTTATATGTAACTAATATTTAACAATAAGTTTATTTCTTGGTTATTCTAAATAAAAGCGAGTGTATAGTCCAGATATATTATAATATTACTCTATGGTAGGTATAGTCACGGGTCAAAGCTAGTTTCTAAAACGATTTGAGATGCATCGATAGTGTAATCGCATCAATCACAGATGGCTATCGTTAAATTCGTCCTTCCCTCTGATGTTCAGCAACTTTGATAGTTTGACATAATTACAAGAATTCTTTACTTCACGTCTAAAACAGTAGGTACATACATATCTACGCATAAGAAGTTTGGCTTCACAAAAAATTTGTTCTAAAATCCACATCTATACTTACTTACTGAAAGCGTTTGTCTGTTTGGTAGTGCTAATTTCAGAAAATTATTTGAAAATTTATTTCAGTGTTAGACAGTCCATTTATCGAGTTCAATAGAAGCGGAGCTATGCGGATATAACCGCGGGGAACAGCTAGTATTTTATAGAATCAGTAGGTTATACCTACCGATTTTAAATAATAATATGTAAATGATATTTACAAAATTACTCTATATTTTATATGATTAAAGCATTAAATTTCGTAGTTATGAATTATGATTATAGATAAAATAGCTAAAATTTTCATTTAAAAAGCTGAAACAAATCTGCAACGATTGAGCACAAATTTTGAACAGCTTCATGTTTTGTCTTATCAATTTTCCTCATTTTCTAATGTTTACACAAAAAATAGTTAACCTCTAGATATTTATTTTCTCTCCTTATAACAATAATCAGTTTGTATACCGTTATTGTACGTCACAATACACGTGTTCATGTAATAATTTTTACGCAACTCCGCCGTTGACGAGTCAGTGAATGAAATTAAACATTCGTGAAATAGTTCGATATGAAGTTTAAAATAGATGTAACCCAGAAAATAATACTGTTTATTATCTCAGTGATTGCTATTTGACACATTCTAAAAAGGGCAGTGGGGAGAAATAAATGTGAATGTTTATCGTGTGTGTTCTTACTTTTTACGATCTTCAACTGTACCTACTTACATTTTCTTTTTCCCTTTTTCAAATTTCACTGCTATATTACAATAAGTTAATAATACTTTTGGTTTTGGGCCTTTATTTATTGTGATCAAATTATACATTACACCCAACTTTTAAATTTACTATCTACATATGTTTAATAACTAAATAAGATTCAAAACTATATAATATACAACGGCAGAAACTCAACTTTATATAAATGAACAAATGAACCAAACTACACGAAAATAAGATTAATTCAGTATACGCCAACTCACTAAAACTTACCACGATTAGACGTAATAATAATATGTATATTTATATGCTTTGATCATCGCAGCATATTAATTTTGATGTCAAAATATTTTAGTCGATTTCTTGCGCATTGACTCACTCGATGAGGCGCCTAAGTGACGCACAGATTTTCAGCAAAATCTCTGAACTTTTGGACGTGAGCTTTTCATTTGGGGACACGTCATTTTTCAATGGAAATACTGAATATGATACATAATATTTATTATTTTGTCATAATATTTGAGTTTATTTAGTATAAGACATAACAAATCTAAGAAACTTTCACCGGCACTTTTCTACAAAACAGCATTACGAATCAGTTGTTTATAATTCTTATGTAATATGGAGTTTAAGTTCAATCTTTTCGTGGTTAAAATGTTGTTTGACATTATCATACTGTCTTATCTATAATGTAATGTTGTGTTCTAAAATCAATAATTTAATACAAAAAAAAAAAAAATCTAAAATTACATAGCAGCTCTCGAAGCTACAGACTGTTAAAAATGTTTACCTACTTGACAAATTTCGCTTAGTAAACGTTATTTCAAAACTTTTATTTATTGTTAACTAGGTTTCCGCCCGCGGCTTCGCCCGCGCAGTCAAAGAAAAACCCGCGTAGTTCCCGTTCCCGTGGGATTTCCGGGATTGCGTCATTTTCCCAGGATAAAAAGTAGCCTATGTCCTTTCTCGGGTATCAAAATATCTCCATTCCAAATTTCATGAAAATTGGTTCAGTAGTTTAGGCGTGATTGAGTAACAGACAGACAGACAGAGTTACTTTCGCATTTATAATATTAGTATGGATTTTTATTATCACGCGATCTAAGTCTTAAGTCCTGATTGACTTAAATTAATGAATTGCATTATCATTACATATACTAGGTCAAGAGCTGCTATTTGCAAGGAAAATATAATAAAAACTCTACTTGCGTGTTTGCAATTATATTAACTCGGAAGCATCATTGATATACGATGTTTGTAATATTTTTCCTGCAAAATGTAGAATGGCCATACAAAAACAAAATAATTAACATGTAATATGTCTTAAGCGTCTGTACTCTGTTTCTAAGAAGTGCGTAGGCACA